>BSQZ01000018.1:7363035-7563035 GCA_033239005.1 Lamellibrachia satsuma
ACACAAAACAGTAATGCTATAAGTGTTCACATGACTCGAAGTTCATATGTACAACTAAAATGTCTAAGTATAGCTTGACCAAGTACACATGTATATAAAAGTGACACACCACAGTTATTCCTACCTGAGTTGTATCAGCCCTGGCAGGTGACGCAGTGTGATGGCCAAAGTGTCTGTCCCTGTGCCAGACAGCTTGCAGCCATTCAAACTGTAACACATATAGATAATGTCAGTATAATAACTCGATCAATTTGTTGATGATTGCAACACTAGAGTGTGGACTGGATCTGTATATACTCTACTTAGATATAACAAGTAAAGGTGTTAATCAATGTTTGTCAGTGAATTAGTAGTTTATATATCATTTAATATACAATGGCTTATTACCAGCATCACGACAAATGCCCGGTGTCGCAAAATATGCATACCTGGGGGTACTGATGGTCAGGGTTGTTTGATTTAAATCATTTGATTTAAATCACATGAGATCAACAAGGTTTTGTATGTTTTTAATACAAAATACAAAGTGCACACACTTGTGTAGCTGTATTATCACCAGAGAGCCTGATAGTCAAATATTTTATGACATTGTGTATGTTTCTGAATGCAATGAAGCCACACAAACTTGTCTTCCAGAGGAAGTATCTTTTCAACACAGAAGTCCTGAGTTAAAGTCCACTTATAGCTTGTGCTAGTTGTTACCAATTCAGTATGTTGACTCAGTTGTTTAATACTGTACCAGTTTGTATTCTGGTTAGAAACCCTTAGAGTACACAGAGCCCTGGACAGGTGTTAATCCACCCTATAGGCAAACAATAATTACCACTGCTACAGCACAGCATGCTTTTCTTTCCAAGACAGATTATGCAACTACAGGGGGTGAGGCCTTATGGACATTGTCTAATGTCTTTATATAAGCAAAAATCATGTACCCTCTGTAGAACCCAAATCAGTTTGAATATAACATGTTTCAAAGAGTTTACAAATTTAAACATCTATATAAATATCTATATACCAGATTAAAAAAAATCAAATAAATTTAAAAAATCAAATAAATCCGATTTAAATTTTAAAAATCCAATTTTTATATTTTTTTATAAAAATCATGATTTTTTTCAACCCTGCTGGTGGTTGTATACTGGTGTGTGAGTGTGTGTGAGCATGCATGCATGCATGTGTGTGATTGTGTGCATCTCTATCATTGTTTCTGAATACCGTATTCGTCCTATTAAGGGTACAGGACACTTGAACAAATTCTTCTTCTTCCATTAAACGGCCAACATCATTATGTTGATGATTCTGTCGTTCGGCGCCTCCCACGTGCCGGGAATTGGTGGGTTAGAGATAGAGACCACCACTCTGAGTCCACAACAGATTACACATTTACCCCTGTGTGGGATCTTTTACTTCCCCTGGCATAGACACCAGATAGAAATTTTTACATCATAAAAAATTGTATTTTTTTACAAAAATCTGTGCAAAAAACAAATTAATTTTTGTTCTGCCAGAAGGCACCACTGTTTTTTATTAATCCACCAGATGGCATCACAACAAAACTTTACAAATGGTGTCCGTCCAAGACCAGCATAATGTTCTAAGTTGGAAACTTACACATTTTGGACAACTATCTGCGGTTACCATGTATTTAAAACTAAGTATGAGTGAAACATTGGAGAAAAGTTAGCAGTGGCAAACGTTCAGCACAACAGATGTGCAATATCTATTTTGAAATATAGTAAAAGACTGGCTGTCATACAGACACTGAACCTGTTATAATCAAATATGTGCTCTGTGTGGGGAACTAAAAAAATCGGGCAGAACACATCAAGACTCAACGGAAGTGACTGTCAAGATATTTATTCAATGAAGTAACTGGATTGGTATTAAAAGCCTTTTATATATTCACGTGGTCAAAATAGATTAGAGCTGATATTGGTGAAACTTCTGATTTTCTTACTAATGTTGTCACTGAACCATGACCAAAACTGGGGGTGTACGCTCATTAGAGCATGTACGCTTAATAGGATGAATACGGTATCTGTCTTTTTGTCAAGTCCTCACACACATTGCTGTCTCCTACTGTCTGTGTGTCCATCTATATGTCTGTGGGTTACTGCCCTCACACACACTGCAGTCTCCTACTGTCTGTGCGTCCGTCTATATGTCTGTGGGTTACTGTCCTCACACACATTGCAGTCTCCTACTGTCTGTGTGTCCATCTGTTTGTGGGTTACTGCCCTCACACACATTGCAGTCTCCTACTGTATGTGTGTCCGTCTATATGTCCGTGGGTTACTGCCCTCACACACATTGCTGTCTCCTACTGTCTGTGTGTCCATCTATATGTCTGTGGGTTACTGTCCTCACACACATTGCAGTCTCCTACTGTCTGTGTGTCTGTCTATATGTCTGTGGGTTACTGTCCTCACACACATTGCTGTCTCCTACTGTCTGTGTGTCCGTCTATCTGTCTGTGGGTTACTGTCGTCACACACATTGCTGTCTCCTACTGCCGTGTGGGAGCTTGGAAGTTGGTATGTGTTGAAGCGTAGCCCCAATGACCTGCCTGTTGCTCTTACACTTGCCTGCATTAATATACATTAATAGTTTCTATAATGTGAAGAAGATGAAGCTGAAAAAACACATTGATAATTGAATGTGTTTTAGGGGTTGGTAAATGACCATTGTTCCATGAACATTTTTATTAATGCTTTACTGGTAAATACTCAAGATAGCAAGTGGAATATGAAGCAATTAGTTTATGAGAGTCCAACGATACTGTTAACATCATATTATTAAATTATATTGGCAGTGTACTGCATATTGAAACATAACCTGATACGTTTAACTAGCATATTCATTGCATGTGTACCAATTTGTTGGAAATTTCATTGATGCTGTCATAAAGAACTTGTATGTCAGATATTTTCATCAAACCTCAGTTCCTCTAGTGCTGTCATCTTTGAGATAGCGTCAACTAGGGCTTTACCAGTTGATGGGTCACCAAATTGGTTGCTGTCTAACCTGTGAAAATATACAATATATGCATAATTTTGTAATTAACATGTATCCCGTTTCAAGAAAATCAAGTGTTGATTTCAACATTTTAATGCACGTCTAACATTATCTTTAGTTCAGTGAACATACCTAAAATAATTTTTAAACCAAAAATGAAGGCATTAGCAAAACTTCAACTTCTTAATTTCATTAATATGCATCACCCCTAAATTGACTGTATGATGATTGAATACTGATAAATGTAACATTCCAAAATTCTGCTGTTCAATAACGTTTATATTGCTACATACAAACTGTAGTTAAGAAAGAGGATGTAGTGTTACAAGTGGTGCATGGACAAAATCCCTCCCCCGGACAAAAGCCCCACTGGACAAAAGCCCCTTCAGACAGAAGCCCCACAATCTAATAACTTACTAGTATGCAAACAAATGGGAAATACAGTAATAGACATAAAACAAATGGGAAATACAGTAATAGACATAAAACAAATGGGAAATACAGTAATAGACATAAAACAAATGGGAAATACAGTAATAGACATAAAACAAATGGGAAATACAGTAATAGACATAAAACAAATGGGAAATACAGTAATAGACATAAAACAAATGTACACAAAGAAGAGTAGGTCGAACCAAAAGGAAACATTTGATGCACTCAGTAGAACAAGAACTTCTTGTTCTTGATGCAGTCACTAGATCATTTGACATGTTCTGTTGCTTTCAGGAAAAATTAAACAAACATATTATTTATTGTTTAATGTTGATGTATTTTACAGAAAACTGCGTTATCAGCCATTTAAATGTCTGAAATTGTTTATGACTGGGAGACTGGAAAGTATGTACACTTAGCATAACATGACGATAGTTTTTGTGGGACATAGCATTTTAGCACGTTCCATTGCAAACATATTTAATTGTGTTTGTTTGCCAACAGACATCATGCGTAAATGATGTCACATATTATAAGCCAGAGAATTACAAACCAGCAAGTTTAACATAAGTGATTTGTAAATTATTAGAAAGGTTAATTAAAGACCATATAGTGGACTTCCTTGTTAGATATAAATTACTAAATCCATCTCAACATAGATTCCTAAAAGTGAGGTCATGCTTAACGAATATGTTATGTTTTTTTTGAAGAAATCACTAAGTGGACAGACGAGGGATCACCAGTAGATATTATCTACTTACATTTTCAGAAAGCTTTCGACAAAGTGCCACATAAAAGATTACTACTTAAATTAAAAGCCCTTGGTAATAGGGATGGCATAATCGATTGGATAGAAAATGGCTGACTGACAGAAGACAATGTGCTGCAGTAGAGGGAGGCTTCCAGTTTTGAGTGGGGTACCACAAGGATCAGTATTAGGACCTTTGTTGTTCTCAATACTTTTCAACGAATTGCACAATAATATAACAAGCAAGGTGCTAACATTTGGATGTAAACAATAAAATGGGAGATACTGTTCTTGGTAATATCATAAAAGAAAAGGACTCGTGAGTAACAATAATTGTTGGTATGAAAGTCTATTGCAGCTTCAAAGGATAATCAAATTCTTGGGTTGATTAGGAGAAATATAACATATAAGGAAAAAGAGCTAATCATACCTCTGTATAAAGCAATAGTAACATGATTTGGAGTACTAGAGACAAGGGGGTTAAGAGGAGATCAAACTGAACTTTTTATAAAGATATTTAATTGGTACGAAAATAGTGATAGAAATATTTCTGTCTCACTTAAGAAAGATAGTAGAACTAGAGGACACGTATCAGAAAGTACTCGTTCTCACAGAGGACAATAAATGAATGGAACAAATTATCTACAGATTGTGTAAATGCTAGCAGCGTGAATATGTTTAAAAACAAAGTTGGCAAATATCACAGGAGGGTGGGTTACACATAGATGAAAACTTGTCAGACTCTCGAAAAGCCAACGGCTTCCTTGTCCACTTACCATCTGGCCCTTTGCCTTCAATGGCAATCTTGTTCAATCTTGTTGTTAAATTATCCTCTTGTTAAATTATCCAGTGATGTTTGTAAAGCTGGGACATGAAATGCACATTTACTGAAGAATCACCCATATATCAAAACACTGTATGTATACTTCCTTAATGTACCAAATGAAAGGAATGTAAAAATTTTCAACAATATTTTCAAGCTGCTATTGTCAAATAGATGCACTTAAAAGGTATCGTCGGCTACCATCATATTATTGTGGCATAAGACTATGAAAAATCTAATACAAAATAAAGATTAATAAAAGATAACATTTGCCACATGATGCATGACCAGAGAAGATATAATACATAGAACTGCTCTAACATACATAGCACACTATGTCATTAAGAGTACACATACCTTGATGTGCTTATGTATTTTCAAAATATGTAGAATAGTTTAAAAGAGTACTGGTGTATTACCATTCTGAATAAGTTATTCTTACCTGGCTTTTTTCAGCTGTGGCAGCTGACCCAGTGCGACGGCCAACGCTTCTGCCCTTGCGCCAGACAGCTTGCAGCCATTCAAACTATGTAACACATATAAATAAAGTCAGTATAACTTAATAATCCTTTGAAAATTGCAACACTAGAGTGTTTACTGGAACTGTAGACATACAGCTCTACTTATACAGACAACTACAGGTTTTAATCAATATCTTTCAGTGAATTTGCATCTTATATATCATTATATGCTGGTTTATTACAAGCTATGTCAAATTCCACAGTTTAGTGCCATATATAATCAATGACACAGCCCTTCTAGTAGTTGATGCAAGGTTTCTAAAAAAAATGGTTTTGTCTTCTTGTGCAGTATTACTTTGTATACATTACAAATAATTTTTGGATATTTTATGGCAAATCATTTTATGTGCTTTATACATAAACGCAGTACTGCTCTAAACTGCACCAAGTCTGTAAACTTTAACATGCGAGATTTGTTAAGCAATGTTGTTGTATGGTCACAACACTGAATCACCCTTTTTTGTAACATAATTATAAAACTGTAAATTTGTAGAATAGGTGTTACCCCATATCTCCACACCGTACAGTAGATATGGCAAGAATAGTGTGGAATAAAGCATTTACATACTACGATATTCCAGTAGTTTGCTGCATCTATACATGATACAGACTGTTATAGACAGCTTAGATTTTACTTGACTGATGTGGTCTTTCCAGTTTAATGACTCACTGACAAGAATGCCAAGACATTTTGTGACGTGTACTCTTGTTATCTGCATATTTTTTATCCTGATAGTTATACCAGATATTCATACTTGACCAGAAAGTAACATATAGTTGGTCTTTGTTATATTCAAGGACAACTTATTGATTGAGAACCATAGGTGCAATTTAGAAAGTTCTCAACATATAATACATTCAAGTTGTTTTACGTTATTGGCTGAACAGAAGATATTTGTGTCACCTACAAACACAATAAATATACAGAATAAATAACTTAGGGCCATGTATAGACCCTTGTGACACTTCACACTTTGTTCCTTCCAGGCCTGAGCTGCAGCCATCAATGCTTACTATTGATTACCATTAGCAAGGTAATCACTTATCCAATTCCACGAAAGCCGTAATATTAAAGTTTTTTACAAAGCAAGTGTCGAAAGCTTTCTTGAGATCTATAAATACACTTACTACTCATTTCTTATTGTCTAACGAATTGGTAATTTCGTCAAGCAATTCTACCAACGCGTGCAAAGTTGACATGCCTTCTCTAAATCCATATTGACATTAGTTTAAGATATTGCAGGAATTTACAAAGCTATCAAGTTGAGAGTTAAATAATTTTTCTAGTATTTTAGATAAATGCGGTAGAAGTGAAATCGGTCTGTAGTTAATAAGTAAGTGTTTTTCACCAGACTTAATTAAAGGTAATATTATAACTATTTTCATCTTCTGTGGGAAAATGCCATACTTGAATGACAGATTACATATATGAGTCACAGGCTCGGAAATACATTTAATCATATTTTTTAACAGTTTCATCGTAATGCCATTGCAGTCGGTTGAAGATTTATTTCCGCAACTATTTACCGTGTGTATAACTTCTTCTTTATCATTATTAAGCATAATTACCTCTCAAGAAACTTAGTGTTCGTTTTGTATATTTCAACTTC
Organism: Lamellibrachia satsuma; assembly: GCA_033239005.1. Taxonomy (NCBI): domain Eukaryota; kingdom Metazoa; phylum Annelida; class Polychaeta; order Sabellida; family Siboglinidae; genus Lamellibrachia; species Lamellibrachia satsuma. The sequence continues at coordinate 7,370,188 of BSQZ01000018.1, forward strand.
ATCTCGCAGTCTTCTTCAGCAGACTGAAGTTACGGATCATCTATCCATCCAAGGGTTCTTCTTTATATAAGTTGGTGTCAAAAACATAGAACGTTCATTGCGTGTCCCCATGTAATCAAGTACTGAGACCCCTGATGGAGTTTCTATCTGTTTTACCAACTCTGGTCCAGTGCTTGTAAAGTATTCGTTAAACGTATTTGCTATAGTATGCCGATCACCGACAGTAATACCATTGTAATTATATTGTACAGGGTAGTTGCACTCAACTACTCAATCTACCCATGATGTTTCATAAAACTGTCCAAGTGCCTGATATATTACCTCGTTGACTATAGCTTGCTGTCATAGTTCCTTTTAGCGAAACGTATGACTGTTGTTCATTTATTTTTGTACGATTTATATCTCAATTTGATATCGTGGTTTCTATTCGGCAGAAACTGTTTATAGAACTTATTTTCTCCGACAAGCATTTTTGAGCCCATTCATAAGCCAAGTTCATGCTTATTGCTGTTATTAACTCGGCGAAGCGGACAGTGTCTGTTATATAAACCAATGAAGTCATTTAGAAAACACGTGTAAGCCTCATTAACATCTGTGTAATTAAAAACCGTGTCCCAAGATTGTGTGTTCAGTGCAGCTTTTAGTGAATTGGTATTCTCCACATTTGTTTGACGGATGTTTGCACATTGCCACTGCGATTATGAGGGTTACTATTACACCTACAGATGGCAAAAACTGGCAAATGATCGCTTATGTCGGTGATAAGTAACCCACAGGTAATATCATGATTAATTTTGTTAGTAAATATATTATCGAGAAGTGTTGCACACATTCGAAATTTGGGTAGGCTTAGTTATGACTGGGTACATATCTAGGCTAAACATCAGATCTAGAAAATATTTGGTACCTCTGTGCGAGTCATATTTCAGTAAGTCTATATTGAAATCACCACAAATAAATAGTTTTCTTTCAATGTGATAAGTTGAGTAACCTTGTAGATAACCTTGTAGATAACCTTGTAGATAACCTTGTAGATAAAACTGGGACATCTGATCTGTTATCGCCCATGTTTCAGAGACAGCTATGATGTCGAAAGCAATATTCAGTGAATCTAAATAATTACAGATGTTTTCAAAGTTTGCATTCTGACTACGTGAATTAAATTGAACAAACGACAGACTTCCACAGTCAATATTATATGATCCACAAAGATTTTAATTAAATTGCTGAACTGAATAATATTTGGGAAATACAATTATAAAAGTTATTCTCTGGGTCAATATTGTTTTCTAGCTGTATAGTCTGAGTATTTAAATGTACTAAGTTTAACTCATCTAACTGATTGAAAGTGTGTTGTTGTGGTAATTCAAAATCATTTTGTATAATTTTATGTAGAAATTCATCGTCACTTATTCCCACATACGGGAGAGCAAATAATGTGTTCATTGTCCTACTGCAGTCTAAATTCTCGCAAGGTATGCTTTCACCATTTGTCCGCCCTCGTTGATCTTGATGTACACACACTGACAATTTTGTTTTCTCATTTAAATTTTCTGGCTAGGCAGAAGAGGCCTTCACTAACAGAGTTGTCTCCTACTCCTTTGTTGGAGCTTGTAAATAGGCATGTTTTAAACCTACACCTGTGACCTGTGGGGTTTTCTTACACCTGTCTATGATGTATTTGGCTCCTAAATTAGTAGTTTTTCTATGCCATGAAGGTTGTATCCGTGACAAAAAAAGTATTCACAACTGAAACTTGGTTGGAATGTGGTAAATACCATCGTTCCATGAAAAGGTGAATTACTGCTTTGCTATTACATACTCCAGCTGGCAAGTGGACCATGAAGCCATTGGCCAAAAAGAGTCCAACATTATCATTGACAACATTATTATTATTAAATTATATGGACAATGCATCAATTAATGAAATATAGTTTGATACTTTTGACTAACATATTCATTGCATGTAAAGGTAAAGCTATTTGTTAGAAGTTTCCCATTGTCATAAAGATATTATATGTCAGACATTTTCATCATACCCCAGTGTCTCTAGTTTTGTCATCTTTGAGATAGCGTCAACTAGGGCTTGACCAGTTGACGGGTCATCAAATTTGTTGCTGTCTAACCTGTGAAAATGTAAAATATATGTGTAAATTATTTATTAAAATGTTTAGTGATATTACAATATTTACAGGTGTTCACTTTAAAATTGTTAGTGCACAACTACTGAAATAATTAAAGTAAACAGTATGAAATATTTTGTAAACACAAGGTGATGGCATACAGAAGACATTTGTATCAATACATATCACTGCTAGAATGACTGTGTGACGTTTGGATGCTGACAAAGGTAACGTTCCAACATTCTGCTGTTCACAAATGTTAATAATGATACACACAAACCATAGTGAATAAAACGGATGTAGTGTAACAAGCAGGTCCACTTCAGGTCCAAGTAACATTGGAAGATCATGATATTTATGTTGGAATTAAGCAACAGCCATAGGTTAATATTATATCAGTGGATGCTACAGGAAATAAATACACATTAAGTTGTATAGATAAATGGGGTGTCATTTCCTGTCTTGGGCTACGTGTGTCAAACAGTATTCATATACAAATACTATTTCAAATTGTATCATATGGCTGATGCAGCAGATGATTGATGCAGTAGACGCCAGGTAATGGCCAGTATGCACATCATGGTCCCTTATGTACAGTTAAAATGTGTATGAATGGCTTGAGTAAGTACACATGTACATCAGTATGTATAAAAGTAAAACACCCTATTCAGTTATTCCTACTTGAGTTTTGTCAGCAGTGGCAGGTGCTGCAGCGCAGCGGCCAAAGTGTATGCTCCTGCGCCAGACAGCTTGCAGCCATTCAAACTGTAACACGTACAGATAACATCAGTATAAAAACTTAATAAATCTGTAGATGGCAAGGCAACACTAGAGTGTGGACTGGACCTGTAGATGCGACTTTACACATAAAACAAACATGTAAAACAAACAGATCACTGAATGGAAGTGAATTGATAGCTTATATACGATTTAAAGTGAAACAAGTTATGGTTTTGAGCCTATGCAAATATCAACTCACCCAACATTGCTTACTTCTCAGCTCACTTAATTGAAAGTTCGTATGTCGATCTTGGCTCCCCGTTTGTATGTCGATCTTGAATGTGTGTGCGTGCGTGCGTGCGTGCGTGCGTGCGTGCGTGCGTGTTTAAGCATGTTTGTTTACGAGCATGCATGCGTGTATGCGTGATGGGCATGCACCCATCCATGCAGGTGTGTATGCATGGAGGTACATGTGTGCATGTTATTGTGTGAATGCTTGTCTGTTTATGCTTGCGCACTGATGTATACAATACATGGATATCTGTATGCGTGCATACTACAAAATGCCTTCCATTGTCCTGATATTGTTTTCATGGCTGAGAACAGCAACAGAGGAATGCGAGGTATTGGGATTGAGCACTGAGAATAACTAGGGGGTCTAGCATCATGCCCTCAATTCACCATCATATATCAATATTGCATTTAAAGAACACTACAAAAACACCCTTTGATATATAACAATAATAAAACTTCTTCCGGGCCTCAGTCCTTGGAAACCAGGTTCAGAGGCCCATCAAGACAAATGGGTTAGTCAATCTTGAAATCGATAACCAATAGTATTTGCCAGCGAAGCAAAAGTCATGATTGTGGGGCTATGCACCTAAAAGATTTAATAAATAATAATAAAAACTAACCACGTGCAACTAAAATCAAGAATATCACGCCAGTGGTTTACTCAGAATGTGTTCTAAAAGTGGGAGATTCCAGTCATTTCTCCGGTTGACTGAGGGCTGACATGTTAACCAGCGCAACTGATAAGCGCATACGTAGTTCTATGAAAATCAGGTAACACAGAATACACATGACGTATTAATTATCCCGCTAAAACACAGAGCCAATGCAAAGTCTCAAACAAATGTGCTACTTTGTTAGAAAGAGAAGTAGTTTAGTAAACAAAGGCCAAAATATGTTACATAAGTTGAGTTGGAACCCAAACAGCATAGCCATATCCTATTGATAAGCATAGGACTAGGTGTATACAAGTATATTTTTATTTGGGGACAGAATTTTGTTAGACTTTGACACCGGTGACGTAGGGTTATCTAACAGTATGGCACGGCTCATGAAATTAAGATGCTGTGTTCAACATGGTTTTCCTAGTGAACCACTTATGTGATATTCTTAATTGTAGTTGCAAATGGTTGTTTTATTAACTCTAGGTGCACAGACCCCAAACCATGACTTTTATTTCCCTTTAACAAAGTGACCTCCTACTGCCAGGTGGGATGCTGTAAGTTGTTTCCCTTTAACAAAGTGACCTCCTACTGCCAGGTGGGATGCTGTAAGTTGTTTCCCTTTAACAAACTGACCTCCTACTGCCAGGTGGGATGCTGTAAGTTGTTTCCCTTTAACAAAGTGACCTCCTACTGCCAGGTGGGATGCTGTAAGTTGTCATGTCTTAAGCACAGCCCTAGTGTCTGATTTCACTAACACTTGCCTATAATGTGCAAAGACATTAATAGTTTCTCAAATACAGAGAAGAAGGGTCCATGACAAAAACTGTTGCCTTATTCATCCAACAATACATTTGACAACATATTAAACTGTACTGGCATTACATCATTGAATTATGCTTAGCCTATAACTTTTGACAAACACATTATTGCATATATAGCTACTTGTTGGAAGTTTCATTTTGTCAAAAAGAACTTGTCAGATATTTTTATCATACCTCAGTATCTGTAGTGCTGTCATCTTCAACACATTGTTAGCGAGGACATGAACTGTTGCTTGGTCATCAAATCTGTTACTGTCTAACCTGTGAACATATCAATATGTACATTAGTTATTAACATATTTACAAGTAGTAGGTCTTTGAAGAACATCAAGTACTGGTTTCATAACTATTAGTGCACATCTACTAACATCATGTTTATTTCAGTAAACAGTTCTATGTTGTAATAAAAGGTGCAGGCATATACAAAACCTTTCCATTAATATATATATGGTGCTCTTCCACCTTGTTCCCTGCTGTACAGGGGTGAGGGTCACGTAAAGTATTGTCGAGCCACTCTTTCTGTTCTTTCTTTCCATAGTTTTCTATTAGCCACCCCCTCTCTCCATCTTTGATCCTCCCCCCATCTTCTCATGTCCCTCCTCACACAGGCCTCCCATCTCAGCTGTGGCCTTCCCCTTTTCCTGCATTCTTGATGTTTTTCCACCTCTGCTCTCTTTGCTAGTTTGTTTGCATCCATTCTTACCAAGTGGCCTGCCCATCTCATCCTGCTTCTCACCAATCTTCCTGCTAGGCTGCATTGCATCCCAACCTGTTTCCTCAGGTCATTCATCCTTCTTCTTTCCACCCTCTCTGTTCTTGTTATTCGACAAACCCAGTTGTTTTCACAAACTTGCAGCTTCTGTTGTTGTTGTTCTGTCAACGCCACCGTCTCCAGACTATACATGCATACTGGTGTAACATACGTTCTCAGGACTTTCTCTTTCAGCTTTTTCGAAATTTTTCTGTCCAACATGACTCCCTCTACCTTTCTCCAAGCATTCGCTCCCGCTTGTGTCCGACGTCCGATACCTGGTGCTCTTCCTTTCTTCATCCCTTTCATCCCGGTATGCATCTCTGTATCCGTAATATCAGTAAACTCCACTTTCCCCTCTACATACGATGGTAGTTCCAGATCGTTGTTATTTCTTTCCTGGTTCAGTAGCTCCTTGAAGTAGCTTTCCCAGACCTTCAGCACTGCCTCTTGTTCTGTCACTAACTTCCCATTTCTATCTTTGACCACCGTCCCACCCTTCACATCCTTACTATTCTCATCCCTGTCTCGGGCTATTTTATATATCATCTTCTTTCCACCATCCTCATCTAGCTTGCTATACACATCTGCTTCCAAATCTCTCCTCACCTTATCAACAGCTTTCTTTGCCGCTCTCTTCTTCTGCCCGTATGTGTGTATCATTTTTGCATCTGGTTGATTTCCTCTCTCCTTGGTCTTCTCTATTTCTTTCCAGGCTTCCTTTTTTTCGCATACTGCCTCTGCAACCTCGCTTGTCCACCATCCTTGGTTACTACTCCTTGACATTCCGCCCTTTCCCGATGTTCTTCCACATAGCTCCACTGCAGCTCCCACAAATGCTTCTTTGTACTTTTTCCATTCTTCCTCCAAACCACCAACTTCTTCAATGAGCTGTTCATACTTAACCGTCACCCGCTCCTTGTATTTGTTTCTTCTTCTGCATACGCACAACAAACACCACTGGCTTGTGCTGTGTCGTTACATGTTCTCCAGCCACAGCTTTACAATTCTTAAGCTTCCATAGCTGCTGCTTCCGGACTATCAGTAGATCTAATTCTGTCTTGTGCTGTCCACACCTGTATGTGATCTTGTGGCTCTCTCGCTTCTGGAAGAAAGAGCTAGCCACTGCTAAGCCATTTCCCGCCACCAGCAGCTCCACCAGAGCTCAACCCTCTCTATTCCTTGCTCCCCATCCATATCTGCCAATGCTCTCCTCTTCACCTGGTTCCACTACTCCAACATGTGCATTGAAGTCTCACACAATACACAACATGACCTCCAGCTCCACAAATCCCATCATCCTCTCCAAAGCATCCCTTTCTCTGCCTCCATCCTTCCCGTCTGTGGCCAATACACACACATAACACATATCAGATGGCGCGTCGGTTACCCAGGACGTGGTAGCCCTTTCACTCAACAATATTTGTACCATCATTATATTTGAGACATCTTAGCCATCTCAGCATCGCTGCCCTGGCTCACCTGCTGTTGCGGTTTTATGGTAGAGTTTTCCTTCTCCTAGATTACCTGCCTACCAAGGTAAATGAGCATGATCTACCATAGTTGTGGGTTGCAATGGTGCAGCACTGGGACGTGTCCAAACACATGCTTCAACCTACTCCGAGATACCTACCACATTCGCCTGGGGCCGCAAGGTGCCCAGTATCCGCAGTGTACCACGAGAAGGTTGTGCTAGTCTTGTCTATGGAGAGGCTATGTACCAGCAGGGGAGACTTATGCACTCGGCTCCCTCTTCACTACAAGGAGCTATCTGGCGGCTGTAGCTGATAGCGAGAGTATGAAGCACACACTACATACTACACACTACACTACAGACCTGTGTAAACACACCACACCACTATATATATATATATATATATATATATATATATATATATATATATCACTCGCAAATCGATTGTGTGACATTTGGATAATGATAAAGTACACCAATATAAAATTCTGCTGTTCAAAAATGCATATACTGATACACACAAATTGTAGTAAATAAAAAGACCGTAGTGTAACAAATGAAGCAGATATATTTCAACATAACAATCAATCATAAAACTAAGTAACAATAGAAGAACATACTATTAATGTTGGAATTAATTAATATTATTAATGACAAATTAAGAAATAATTATGTCCTAGGATATATGATTAACTGAGGTTTCATTACCTCATTAAATGTGTTAAAGAGTATTCGTGTACAATTACTATTTAAAATATTCGTATCCGATTATCTAAAGCAGAAATTTAAATAGCACCATATGGCTGATGCAGGAGAAGACTGAGGCAGCACTTACGTACTTCAGGTCAGTAATTATCAATAGATGGTGTTTGATGTTTACTGAGCTCTTAGAAAACTAACTTCACTGAATATAGTCAAAGATCACTCAGCCAATATTTTATGGAAGAATTACAATAATATAGTCTGTGTGGTCAAGTGAGTGTCCGGAATGCATGACATACATGAAATGATACTATTTGATGTCATCAGGGAAGATGTGTTATAACTCCGAGTTAGGAAAATATAGCATAACAGTCCTTACATGCATAACGCAGTTACTCTTGAGTGCCGAATAAGTGTCCCTATGCACATATTTATTTGATGAAAAATGCCACCCTATACGCACCATATTTGGCACTACACTATTATTAAATTTAAACATTTGTGCCAGACTATATTCTCTGATAATCGTTGCAAATTATGCAAAGTATAATTTATAGGAGAGCAATCGCTCTCACTCCCTATTGCTAGCGCTAATCAATCATCCATGGAGCGTTTTACTGCTCGCGCAAAAATCACTTGCTCCCAACTGGAGCTGCATGTGGCTCCCTCTGACGGCTAAGTTTTCATCCTTTCGAACAACAGTCGTGAATTTAGCGGGATCCTGTGCTTCTGAGGTTCCTAGATTTTTTATCCCGAAGCATTAGACCGTTAGATTTCCATGATTAGATGAATCGGTCAGAATCTTTAGTTCTCGGAAGCTCGACATGGTCTACTATTAGTTAAACCGCCATTACCACCGCGTAATTCATAAACCGACCGTAAATGGCCGCCGTGCGCAGGGCCTCAAACCGGTCGTAACCGGCTGGCGGTGGTTTCCCCTGAAACGGGCTTGCGTATTCAATTCAATAAAACTTTAATGTCCATTTATAAACGCAGATATAAAATGTGGTTACTATATCTGCGGTGACATACCCCGGCAATCCGTGTAGTTTTCTACGGACACCTTAGGCTTGGCTTCACGTCGGATAAAAAATTGCTTCGGTGCTAAAACGAAAAATATACTAGTGGCTTTTTCGCATGGCACTATTATTTGTTTTGAACAATTTGCCACCCTATACTGTTATTTGGCACTATACTATTATTTGGCACTCGAGAGTAATGGCATAAGTGTACATATGGCTTCATGCCTACGTACAACTAATACACATGTAGATCAAAGTGACTCAAACCTACCTGAGGTCTATCAGCCCTGGCAGGTGATGCAGTGCGTCGGCCAAAGCTTTTGTTCCTGCGCCAGACAGCTGGCAGCGATTCAAACTGGAACACATATAAACAACGTTGGCATAATAGCTTAACGAATCCGTTGAAGATTGCAACACTAAACTGTGGACTGAACCAGTAGACATTTGGTTCTACTTAGATCGAACAAATATAGGTTGTAGCCAGTTTTGCCACATCATATATAGTAGTACCTGCCTTCAACAGACACTTCTGTATCCAAGCAAAAGTGTCCCTACATGGCAGGTGTCTCCTCATCAGATGGACAGGCATGCTGGAGTGGAGGGCTGAAATAAGGCGCGTTAGGTGTTCCGATGTCTGCCACCAGGGTGCTACAAACCAACAGCGATCGCCGCCCGCTGCTCCAAGTCCAAGAACGCTGTCGAAGCCAGTGTGCTTGCAGCACTGTCTTATACAGCAATATGCAGTTTATAGAGCTTATTAAACGAGTCAACTACCATCAACGTGTATTATTTTTAAAGGTCACACCCTGTTTAATCTGATATAAACTGAAAAAAATACACGTACGTATACCGTTATGGAACTATGATGACGATGTACTGAACTAATAGGCCTACGAATCGAAAATAATAACCTGGATTTGAGCAGCCGAAAACGTATATGAGTTGACACACACACAGTATGTAAGCTGCTTAAACACAGAAAATGACAATAGGCAGAATTAATAATCGTTTCACCTCGATTTTCAACTGATCTCGACCGAAGCATAAATTTATGATGCACAACTTAGCATCGATTCGTCGTTTCATATGCAGATGACGAATTCGTATTTTTGCGCACCGGTAGCGCCTTTGGCATGTTGGTTTCGTGTCGTTTAAATTGGAGGCATGCCATTTCACCCAGTGTCATATTAGTACTGCATACTAAATTGCATTTAAGAATGTTTATCTGATTCTTATGCGAGGCGTATTTGTGAATCTCGATTGCAATTTCAAACCGCCTAAGCGAAGCCAACATCAGCGATTGATGTCGGCGGCAGCGCCAAACAAACAACTTGTTGACAGTCGTTCATTATCGTTGACATTGTTCACCTGTTTCTTGAGAATTGTCAAAGCAATTCTAAGTACAGTAGGTTTAAGCAGGCCCATTTGGCATTTCCCCCAGCAGCAGAAAATCGGGGTCCACGACCAACAGCCTTATATCCGAATTCGCGATATAACGTTGTTTTTCCCACTACACACCGTGCTGTTTGTCCGTCGCCATTTTGGAAATAAAATATTTTGAGAAAAAAATTACGAAAATAATAATTACTGTCCACCTTAGCAGGGACAGAAAACCAAAATATCCTGTCCGCTGTCTGCATTCACCAGGTGTCCCCTCATCAGAGGGACATTAACATGGTAAAACAGTGCGTACATTGAGAAAGTGTCCCGCCATAGCAGGTGTCCCGCTCATCAGAGGGTCCGTCGAAGGTAGGTACTACTGTAGCAGTGTATACTGGCTTATTACCGACCATGTCATGCCATGACAAATGCCTAGCGTATTATCACAAGAATACGCATACCTAGGTTGGTGTACTGGTTTGTGTGTGCGTGCGTGCGTGCGTGCGTGCGTGCGTGCGTGTGTGCGATGCAGTACGTTTGTACATGCGTGATGAACATGCGCATGTATCCGAGTGGTGCATGCATTCATCCATGCATGCGTGTGTTCACATGTGCATGGGCATGTGCATGCACGCATGCGTGTGGTGAATGTATGCATCAATGCATAAGCACATTCTTGTCTATTTATGCTTGTGTACTGGTGGATCTTTCCGCATGAAATCAACCGATGGTCAAAAAGTTGATGTCTCAGAATTTGTTTAAATTTTAACCAGTGAATAAGTAGCTATACCTGAGCACACCTGCAAAAAACTAAGGATTTGGATGGAAATTGTGTCTATAACATCCTATGACGCTAACAGGGGGTAAACACCCAAAAATGGACCCATTATTTTTATCTGTTTTCAGATGCTTCTAACTTGAGAAGTTAACAAGCTACATATATGAAATTTGCAGAAGATGTAGACATATTGGTACAGATTATCTATGCAAATTTCAAGAATTATAGGGCAAAGGACAATATTTTTTTCCAAGAAGGATTTCAATAGCCTGTATTTCATTGTTGTGTTACAGTTCAACGTCCAAACTGCTACCATCTTTTGTCAGGGATACTGACAGTAACCAATTGATTCAGTACGCTTCTAGTTGCTATACTTTCAGAATAATTCAGCCATCAACTTTACCTTTTTCTACATTTTTCGAGTTTCAGCACCCAAAATGAGAATGTGGGACAAGTCCTTTAACCCCCATTTTTTAACTGTGCATAGTCCTTTATTAGGTAAACAGCATAGTAAAATTTCAGGATGGTGTTCTGCCACTTTTACAGAACAGTAACTTTCAGCTGCAATATAAATCAAAGAAGACAGAACACCAACCTGAAATTTTAATATGTTGTTTACCTAATAAAGGACTAAAAAAATTGGAATCTGGTAAAATACACTGTTAAGTTAAACATAGCTTGATGTTTTTGACTAAGACAGTGACATTTATTGCACATGGAACTTATATGTCATACCTCAGTGTCTGTAGTGCCGTCATCTTTGACACATTGGCAGCGAGTGTTTGAGCAATTGTTGAGTCACCGAATTTGTTGCTGTCTAACCTGTAAAAAATATATATAAATTAGTTATTAACATATCTACAAGTAGCATTTAAAAAAATAAAATTAATCAAGTGTTGATTTCAAAACTGTTAGTGCACATCTACTAACATTGAATGGGGCGCGGTTGTCTGAGGTCATAGCACTGCACTGTCAATCGGTAGTACCAAGGTTCGAGTCCACCTGTTGCTGTTTCGAATCCTGGACAATTGAACCAGTTCAGTACTACAGCCCTGATCTGCTGTGACCACTGAATAGTGCATTCCCAGTGAATATGCAAGAAAATCGACTGCATCACTTCAAATCAAGATTTCAGCAACAAAAATGCATTTTAGGAATATTATATATATTCTGAATAATCAGCGAGTAAAACGAGGCATATCGTTTTACATTTCGTCGGCATGGTAACCAGCAATCCAAGATGGCCACCACGATTTCAATGTTTTTGCTGTGGCTGAACGCAGTTGTATGCCAATGTACATATTTAATGTAAACTACTCATGTTGATCATGCTACAGGAGTGTACTATGATATAAAATACAATATAAAGTACATTTTGTGAAGTATGAGAAGGTGAAAATCAAGTTATTTATCTGTATTTTAGACATATATGACAGAAGTGTTCATTTATATATTTACTAACACATTCATCGCTACTGGACCGATTCCAATCAAACTTTGCTTGTTGACGGATTCACAGACACCTTTTCTTTCTTACAAAAATCAAACTACGCATCATCCAGCATTGATAGTACAGTGTGCAGCTCATACTCAGTGTTTACACCGTCACTTTCTGAGTAGCCATAGAAAATACTCCCATTGTCAGTATCCGTTTTGCCTCCGGCTCCGTTACTAAGTTCGCCAACGTCATTGTTGTTTCGATCTTCAACATCCGACAAAGATTCGTCGCTAAAAGTATCAAATAATCTGTCGAAAACATACGGCGGTAAATCGTCAGTTGAAGTAAAGCCGTCGCCATTGCAGCCATAGCAGATTTTGATAATCCATCATTAAAAAACGCGAAAATCTCCGTAAAATGATATTGAGTGATAATAAAACGATTGCCGATACCGAATAGCTAATTCATTCGCCATGACAACCATATATAACAAGTGGCTCCACTTAGTGGATAATTATGAGTAAAAGCGATTTAAATGGTGAACGTAGCCAATGCCGGAATTCCGGCCTGTCGTACTGAAATGGTTAATTCACCCATTGATGCCTATGTCTTTCGGAAGAGACATAAAAAGCAGTTGTTACCTGGTGTCTGTGCCAGGGGAAGTGAAAGATCCCACACGGGGTAAATGTGTAACCTGTCGTGGACTCAAAGAGTTGTGGTCTCTATCTCTAAACCCACTGAGTCTATCTCCCGCGGCCAGGGCTACTTCCCGGTGAGAGGCGCCAAGTAGGCAGTGTGTATGGCAGTAAGGCCATAGCTGACTCCCTACAGGGGTCTACAGTAAGGCCGTAGCTGACTCCTTACAGGGGTCTACAGTAAGGCCGTAGCTGACTCCCTACAGGGGTCTACAGTAAGGCCGTAGCTGACTCCCTACAGGGGTCTACAGTAAGGCCGTAGCTGACTCCCTACAGGGGTCTACAGTAAGGCCGTAGCTGAGTCCCTACAGGGGTCTACAGTAAGGCCGTAGCTGACTCCCTACAGGGGTCTACAGTAAGGCCGTAGCTGACTCCCTACAGGGGTCTACAGTAAGGCCATAGCTGACTCCCTACAGGGGTCTACAGTAAGGCCGTAGCTGACTCCCTACAGGGGTCTACAGTAAGGCCGTAGCTGACTCCCTACAGGGGTCTACAGTAAGGCCATAGCTGACTCGCTACAGGGGTCTACAGTAAGGCTATAACTGACTCCCTGCAGGGGTCTACAGTACGGCCATAGCTGACTCCCTACAGGGGTCTACAGTACGGCCATAACTGACTCCCTACAGGGGTCTACAGTAAGGTCGTAGCTGACTCCCTACAGGGGTCTACAGTAAGGCCGTAGCTGACTCCCTACAGGGGTCTACAGTAAGGCCGTAGCTGACTCCCTACAGGGGTCTACAGTAAGGCCGTAGCTGACTCCCTACAGGGGTCTACAGTAAGGCCGTAGCTGACTCCCTACAGGGGTCTACAGTAAGGTCGTAGCTGACTCCCTACAGGGGTCTACAGTAAGGTCGTAGCTGACTCCCTACAGGGGTCTACAGTAAGGTCGTAGCTGACTCCCTACAGGGGTCTACAGTAAGGTCGTAGCTGACTCCCTACAGGGGTCTACAGTAAGGTCGTAGCTGACTCCCTACAGGGGTCTACAGTAAGGTCATAGCTGACTCCCTACAGGGGTCTACAGTAAGGTCGTAGCTGACTCCCTACAGGTGCCTACAGTAAGGCCGTAGCCGACTCCCTACAGGGGTCTACAGTAAGGTCATAGCTGACTCCCTACAGGGGTCTACAGTAAGGCCATAACTGACTCCCTACAGGGGTCTACAGTAAGGCCGTAGCCGACTCCCTACAAGGGTCTACAGTAAGGTCGTAGCTGACTCCCTACAGGGGTCTACAGTAAGGTTGTAGCTCACTCCCTACAGGGGTCTACAGTAAGGCCATAACTGACTCCCTACAGGGGTCTACAGTAAGGCCATAGCCGACTCCCTACAGGGGTCTACAGTAAGGTCGTAGCTGACTCCCTACAGGGGTCTACAGTAAGGCCATAACTGACTCCCTACAGGGGTCTACAGTAAGGCCATAACTGACTCCCTGCAGGGGCCTACAGTAAGGCCATAGCTGACTCCCTACAGGGGTCTACAGTAAGGCCATAAGTGACTCCCTACAGGGGTCTACAGTAAGGCCGTAGCCGACTCCCTACAGGGGTCTACAGTAAGGCCATAACTGACTCCCTACATGGGTCAACAGTAAGGCCATAGCTGACACCCTACATGGGTCTACAGTAAGGCCATAACTGACTCCCTACAGGGGTCTACAGAAAGGCCATAGCTGACTCCCTACATGGGTCTACAGTAAGGCCATAACTGACTTCCTACAGGGGTCTACAGTAAGGCCATAGCTGACTCCCTACAGGGGTCTACAGAAAGCCCATAGCTGACTGCCTACAGGGGTCTACAGTAAGGCCATAGCTGACTCCCTACAGGGGTCTACAGTAAGGCCATAGCTGACTCCCTACAGGGGTCTACAGTAAGGCCATAGCTGACTCCCTACAGGGGTCTACAGTAAGGTCGTAGCTGACTCCCTACAGGGGTCTACAGCAAGGCCATAGCTGACTCCCTACAGGGGTCTACAACAGTACATGGTACAGTACTAACATTATATTTATTTCAGTAAACAATATTAAATATGTTGTAAAAAAAAGGTAAGCAGTTAAAAAAATTTGCATTTACATTAATATAAATCAATGTATGACGTTTGGATACTGGTAAATACACAGTTACAAAATTATGCTGTTAAAAATGTGAATGCTGATTCACACAAAATGTTTTGAATAAAGATATTGTAGTGTAACAAGAAGATCAATTTTACCAGTCAATTGTCATAACACAAGTGTTTGTAAGAACATAATATTTATGTGGCAGCCACAGATTAATATTATTTCTGTGGGAGTATAACAAATAATTACGTCTTAGAATATATACAGTTAAACAGCATTTCATTACCAGGCTTGGATAAAATATCTTTATATCTACAACAACAATTCAAATAGCAGCAGATGGCTGGTGCAGCAGACGGCTGAGGCAGCAGATGACTGAAGCAGCAGATGATGTATAATGCATTAATGATCGCTAGATGGCATTGACGGTAATACTTGTAAGAAAGAATTACAATTATAGTCACTGTGGTCAAGTGACAGTCCACATGACCTATGTAAAATTACATTATTTTTTGCCCTTACATCACAGAAAATGTGTCATAGACTATAGAGCATAACTGCCCTAACATAGCACACTTACGCAATAAGTGTACACACGGCATCAAGTGTTTGTGTACAACAAAATGTGCATGAATGGCTTGACTGAATACACGTGTACATCAAAGTGATTCACTAAAAATCAGTTATTCCTACCTGAGGTATGTCAGCTGAGGAAGGTGTTTCAGTGTGTCGACCAAAGCTTTTACCCCTTCATCAGTCAACTTGCAGTGATCCAAACTGTAACATGTATAAATAATGTCAGTATAATAACTTAACGAATCCACTGAAGATTAAAACACCAGAATGTGAACTTGACTTGTTGGCTCTACCTACATATTAGTCAATGTTTATCAATTAGTTGGTACTAATATTTAACATTATATGCTGGCATATTACCAACCATACAAAGACAGGACAAATGGCCAGTGTATGACAATAAACCTATGTGTATTTTACTTACTTTGTTTCTTGATATGCCATATTTCACCTAGTAAACATAGAGTACGCATGAAAAAAAATTGGGAAAATGGAAAAATGTCAACGAATCTGTTCTTGTAAGCGTACACCATCATTTTTTTCTCTCAATAATAAGGTAACTGTTTAACACTAGTGATGTCATTTGGTGACTAGAATAGAACAACTGAAAAGTGATGCCATCTGCTTAACACAAGTTGGCAACTCTTTTCAGTTGTTCCACTTCAAGTAAAATTACAAATATTATGGATCCTGCTGATTAAAAAAGGGAATGTACGCTTAATAGGTCGAATACGGTACACACAGTTTATTTCATGGACGGGTAGGAAAGAACATGCGGAGTATTAACTGGCAACTTACCACGAGATAGTGACTGAGAAACATAATAGCATCCTTAAGGATGTCTTTTTGTTACTGCTTTTGCGACGGTCACAACAATAACACCCATAGTGTTAGCCACAGACCCATCCACCCGTCATTTGGATAGGTAGTTTTGATTTTGGACGGGTGGAAATCACCCCGGATGGGTTTGATATCCGTCAATAAATCAACACTTGTGATATAGGATTGGTCGTTCGAACGTTTCCCGACTCAGACAGCATACAAGCTGATAAATCGTCACAGCAAATATCTGAACTCAGCTGTTTTCTTCCTAGACAACAAAAATCCAAAAAATTCCCCTAGGGAAGTCTCATCATTTAGGATGAGACTTTGAATCTTTCACAGTCAGTGTTTTTGAGTGGCCCTTCTGTTCATGCGTGTGCTTCTTCTTCTTGCACACGATTCAAACTGATTAGATGTAAAAATAGATTATGGACAAGATATATGGAAACAAGAGATGGGAATAAATATTTAGAGTACTGCAAAATCAGAAACAAAGTCAGAACCTTAACACCAAAACTTTAAAAGGAGTTTGAAAGAAATTGAACTAATCAAGAAAAAAGAACCCAAAAGCCTTCTGGCAATATTATAAATCCAAACCTACAATCAAATCAGGAATTGATAAATTAAATGTAGATCCAACCAATCCCAAATCCAACATTACAATAGATGATGGGGAAAAAGCAAATATTCTTGCAACCTACTTCACTAGCGTATTTACAACTGAAGGACCAGGGGAAATACCAACCATACCTAGAGTAAAGATTAAAACAATGATGGATAGGAGCCAGGCTATTGGTAGAATTTTCTAAATCAATCTGTCACCCAATAAGTACAATATCTGAAATGTCGATAAAAACAGCTAGTATTCTGAATGATTGGAAAGAATGGAAAATTTCAGCTATTTACAAAAAAAGAAACAAGTCATTAGCAAGCAACTACTGCCCAGTAAGCATTACAAGTATTCCATGTAAATGAAAGGATTATTAGAAAACATTATTATTGTATATGAAGGAAAATGGTCTATTTAGCCCAAAACAATATGGTTTATATCAGGGCCCTCAACAGTCCTCCAACTTATAAAAGTTTTAGATAACTGGACCTTGGGAATCGATAACGGAAATTATACAGATGTCATTTATGTGGACTTCCAAAAAGCTCTTGACACTGTACCACATAAGAGGCTAATAAATAAATTGGATAGCTATAACATTAGGAAGGAAATAATAAATTGGATTGAAGCATTTCTCACAGATAGAAAACAAAAGGTGGCTGTAAATGGAAAAGAATCAAATTGGTACAATGCAACTTCTGGGATACCTCAGGGTTCGGTTTTAGGATCATTACTATTTGTACTATATATATATAAATGACCTATCAGAGCTAACCAAGTCTGATACATTTCTATTTGGAGATGGCATGAAGATATTTACAACTATTACAGATAAAAATGACCAGGGCATCTTACAACACGACATAAATACCTTAGAGCAAAGGAGTAACAAATGTTTACTAAAATTTCATCCAAACAAATGTAAACACTTGACTATTGGAAAAAATTGTTGGAGATATCAAATATTCAATGACACTTAACAACTCCATACATCCGCTCGACACAACTGAAAAACAAAACGACTTAGGGGTTATTACAGACACAAAGCTATCCCTTGATGACCACATTAACCAAACAGTAAACAAAGCAACAAAGATGACAAAAATAATTTGTAGAACTTTCCAATTTCTTGACAAAGATGCGTTCTTGTCATTATATAAAACAATGGTAAGAATGCATCTTGACTAGTTTGGTACCCTTAAAAAAACACATTATTGCAAAAGAAAACATCGAAAGGAGAGCAACGAAAGAATTACCAGGTATGAGAAACTTAACTTATATAGAAAGATTAAAATCACTAAAACTACTCTCATTAGCACAGACGTCTACGAGGTGATATGATTGAAGTTTTTAAAATTATACACTGTCTATACCATACGATATTGAATCTTCACCTTTTTAAAATGGTATGATGCATCCTACAGGATCGGGAATAGAGGGCATACTCTAAAATTATTTAATAAAAGTTCAAATACAAATATTAAGAAAAAATGCTTTTCCCTCAGAATGACATAGCCTTGGAATTCCTTCCTGGAAACAGTCGTTCAGGCAAAATCTACAAATACTAAAAAATCGCCTAGACCATTTCTGGTCCAGTCAGGAAATTCTATATAATTTTGATGCACCTTTAAAAATAGGAACAGGAATTCTTAAAATATTAATAGACGACGGTGAAGATCTGATCAATAAGGAGTCACAAGAATCCTGCGATCAGAACCATCTTAAGGTAGATAAAAACAAACTTAACACAAAAGTGCTGTTTATAAAACAACATGCAGTTATCTTATCAGTAGTGTGTGTGTGTGTGTGTGTGTGTGTGTGTGCGCGCGCACGCACACACGCGCGTGATTGCCAGGGATGAAAACAGGAATTTTGAGGAATATTTTTCATGCCGGATCTACTAGGTGCTGTCAGGTGCAGTCTGGGGATATAATGCCCTAAATGTGTTTTTTTTATATAAATGATGCTCCATTAACTATCAATGCTGCATGTATTGGTGATCTATCTCAATAAATTGTATTGCTGTTCTGTTTCTGTTCAAATGGAGCTAATTCTTTTCAAAAACAAAGAATCCCCTCATATCCATAAACACAAGTTTTCCCTGTCCTCCTCCCTTGAATCTGTTGAGTGTTGAACGTGAACAAGACCTACAATCGCATCAAATGACACTCATAACACAAGGCAATGCCTAAAAAGTGCCACAAGTTTGAACAGAAAGCAGAAGACTGGATTGATGTGATAGTCACTTACTCTAACTTCTGAACAGACTTGTTATGTGTCAGCCCATTGCACAGTTGCCTCACCAGGTGGACGTCTAACGATGAGTAAGACAAGCTGGAAGATAAAACAGTACCACAATTATAAGTTCCTTCCCGATTAACCAACATTAATTAGCTTAATGCTAATAAGAAGCTACACCCAACAGCCTATTTGTATTTTAAATGTGTTTTTCTCACTGATCACTCAATAAATTTAGGCATCAAACACCAAATTATCGAGTTGCTAAGCTATTTTGATGTTGGTTTTCAAGAAAATGTAAACTCAATTGTTACACAGGAAACATTAAGCCACAGCTCAGCTGTTAATTAATTAATATAGCATTGATAAAACATAATTAATTTAATAAAACACAATTCTAAAAACTAACATTTTGACTAATGCATGACATGGATTTAGGATTTCATGTTCCAATTCTTTATAACAGTTTATAATATGTAATACAGTGTGTTAAAAGCAACCTCAACTTCTACATCTTAGTTAGAAACTCACATTATATGACGAATTATTTACACTACCAGTAAATTTGCTTGAACTTTTAAAACCGCAATTTCACTATTGAATTTACTTGTTATTCCAAACTACACATTTAAATTTGTCAACACTTGTTAGATATGAATGAATGGAAGTAAAAATTTGCATGACTTACATGAGGCTGATGATACAGCACTCTGGTTGCATTAAAACCCAACCCAGTGACATAATTTCTGTTGGGGACACATTGTAGGATTTGATCTCTTCTGGCACCAGATCTACGAGGTCTGGGCTTTGACCCTCGTGTATGATTGTGGTCAGTTGTAATGGGTCAAACACAACAGCCAGTTTCTCAATGAAGGTGGGAGGGTCCAACTGATCTTCGGCTGACTCTAGATGCTTCATGAAATCTGCATTCCGTTGGTCACATAGCAAGCCACTGATAAATGTGATCAACATCTCATGTTGGCAGACAGACGTCTTATCCGTAATCAGCTCCAGAAGTGCTTCACGTTTTCCTCTCAATAGCCCCACAGCTGCAAACATTTCCTGTATGGTCAAGTGGCTGAACAACCAGCATGGTCTACTGGGACTTGGAAAGTGGTCCTTCGTCACAGATTCTGCCAGGAACCCTGTGTGTTTGTCTTTGTCACTTATGTCAAACTGATCAAGGTCATCTTCATAAATGATGATTCGTTGTGGAGTTGACATTGTGCAGTACTTCGCCAGATCTGCATGATTCTTCAAAGAACTGCCCACCTCATGAAATATCTTCTTTGAGTTTATTTGTGTTCTGATGCCTTTCAAAGAAGGGTGAAGTTTCTTGGCGAGGTTAACTACTGCATAAATATACAGCTGCGTCATGGTATTTACTGATCGTTCGTCCTCACTGTCAGTGAGTAACATGTCAGAAAGACACACACAGATGATATTGCATAGCAACGGCACATAACAAAGTGTTTCAAGGTTCACATTGCTCTGAAGATAACGCCAGATGAAGTTCTCTAATTCAGTATCTTCTCTGCTGAATTCATGAATGTACTTCTTTATGCTTTCTTGGGGGAAGCCATACAGTTCTACAGTGCGGTCACATGCAGCTGAAGGAATGTTGTCATTTGGTCTAGAAGTAATTATGACCTTGGCCCCAGGTAGCATGCCATTGTTCAGAACACTTGAGAGTATTGAGTTCAGTTCAGTCTCTTTGGTGTCATCACGTTCGAGGACTTCCTCATCCAGGTAATTACATTCATCCAGACCTTCTTCCACGATCATCACGTTCGATGGGTTTTCACGGAGGTGTTCAAGTGCTGCAGTCTTTTCTTCTTTAGTCAAAGGCAGTCCATCTAACAGGAGATTCCCAAGTGTCCACTTTCTATCCCGCTGCAGTTGTCGTAATGTGATAACAAACAAATACTCGATGACATCTTTCCACAGCTCTTTCTCAGCCCACTGTTTGGCAATCTGCTTAATGAGCGTCGTCTTTCCGATGCCCGCTTTGCCTAAAATCAGGACTTTTCCAGGAGCACATCTGTCACGAAGCTTCTCGAAGAGTTGTGATATTTGAATAGGTTCCGCTGACTGCATGCGTTGCTGCATTTCTTCTACGTCTTGATTACCAAGTGTTTCTGGTAAGTTTATTTTATCGAACTTCTGCAATCGTAGTTCGACAAACATCTCATCAAGAGGGACATGACTGCATGAGTTTGAATCGACTCTGTCTTGGACCGGGACAGTTAGGTCGCTGTACATCTTTCGTAATGCTTTCTTCAGTTTTTCTGAAAACAAATATCTGCTACTGAAAATGCAGCGCAAATATGAATACAAACATTCATTATGCTTGAAGCATTTGAAAGTTTCACCAATACTTATTTTGTTAGAAAGAAATCCAGCTGGTTTTGTTCATCTGTGCAGAAACTGTATTAATTGTACATGGAAAAACTGTTCCTGGTCTAAACAAAATGACCCACAGAAACATACCCACATCGCTCACCATTATCACCAACAAGTCATGCCACAATGAGAAAGTGACAATAGGAATAAGTCACAACTGTTACACTCTTTACTTTACATGTGAATGTGGAACATGTGCATTGATGGACGGCGAAGTTTCTCAGAAGCCACAATGAAGAACCACACGTTTAGTACGGGAGCTTCTCAACACCAACATTATAGCAAGCCTGTTTGTATTAATTAGGGCTTTTTCACGTAAAGGGTACACTTCTTGTCACATGCAGCCTCAAAAATCAAGAGTTCTAATTATTTGGTTCATGTTATTTTCCAAGACTATAGGTGATATTACATTAACACTAACATTTTAGCAGCATGACGTTACATATTTCCTAAAAAATTGGCTTTAAAGTTAAGCTATAAAATTTGCAATTTGGAGAGGACATTTCTTTAACACACAATATATCATTATGATATGAGGTATATGGTAATTATTCTTATACAAACTACATTACTGAATAAAACAATATAATACAATACGCAAAAAGTATTGCGCAAAAATCCCCGAGAACCAGAGCCCGGCAGTGCGTTAAAACCAAAGGATTAGATAATCTCAAATTGGTTTATAATTTTTAAGTCACCAACAGTTGAATGAGGGGATAAGGAAAAAACGATGGATCTACAGATGATGTCGGAATGATATTACATTTCCTGAAGACTCAACGCTAATAATAAGGGAGATCCACCTAGTTGGAGCGGCCTTAGTTCTGACATTTACATTAACTTTAGGAATAAAAAGATCCACTAACTAGATGATTGAAGCTGCCTACGTTTTCTTGCAGGTGGGAGCAGCAAATATTTTCTAATATTAGCTAAATACATTGACACAACAGGCTAAATACATTGCTATGCTTTACAGACATGTCAACAGAGCTATAAATGTATTCAAAATGTTTACCATAATTATAGATCATGTTATAACAAATGCATTAAACAAATGTCGTCTCCAGAACATTGGGTTAACGCATGTAAAAACCTTGTCATTTCCTAGTTTTCCATTATGTAAGACACATTATTCAACTGTCTAGAAGCAAACTAAATACTTGATGGTCGTACAACATTATTTAATTGATTTTAATAATAGAGTTCAAAACTTATTACGTCTTTATCATCGTCTTCATATCAGTCATATCCCGTGAGAGCCTTTGACAAAATACATTATAGTAAGTTAAACTTGCATAGCAGATGTCTTCTACATACTTAACGACATACCCGTCTACTCTGACATAGCCTAAGCCTATGCAGGGACATTGAACATAGTTATGTATACATATGTATGCTGTTTGATGTTGTTCTCGAATAGACACACACAAATTCGCAAGAGCATTTAGAACCGTGCTTAAATATATAACAAATTCCAACCCATCTGAAAGCCTGCTACTCTGGTAGTGGAGTATCATATATCAATGTGTACTAACCACTGGTTTATTAATGTTTGACATTGGGATGTTGATGTTCTGGAGAGGACATATTTGTAATGGAAAATGACATGCTCTAGTTAATGATGGCCACATATTGTAAACCTACACACTTAGACAAAATTGGCTTTTTGGTTTACACTTGGGATGTCTAATACATTTTATACCTACAGTTTTGATCAGTAGGAATTCATTATTATTATTAGTATCATTGGGGGGGTCATTTTTGTGAGGACATTTCAATGTTTTTCACGGAAAATGCACCATTAAATACTAATTGACTTTATGCCATACCTACTACTCCAACTTGCACCAAATTCGTCATGTTTAGTTGATTAGCTGATTGATGGACAATTTAACAAAATTGGTTGTTATTTGATAACTTTCGTCACAGTATTGCAGTGCAGGTTTTAATACTAACATAAACTGAAGTGGGACTATGAAATGTGTCAAAAACAGCACTGTGCCGATTTTCCTTAACAAGTAGTTGATGCATGTTTCACAAGATTTAACAAGATTGCCATCCCAAACAACAAGTTCCAGGTGGCAAGTGGACAAGGAAGTCATTAGCTTATCGAGAGTCCAACAATTTTCTCATCTAGCCCACAATGTAGCCCGCCCTTATCAGATATCTGTAAATTTTATTTTTAAACATATTCACACTACTAGCATTAACACCATCATTTGCCAGTTTGTTCCATTCATTTATCACCCTCTGTGAGAAAGAGTACTTTCTCATGTCCAACCTACACTGCTCCTTATCTAATGCTACTTTGTGTCCTCTGGTTCTACTGCCTTCTTTATGTTTGAAGAACATATTCCTATCAACATCCTCATAACTGTTCACTATTTTAAACACCTCTATTTGGTCTCCTCTTAGTCTCCTGGTCTCTAGTGTTGTCAAACCACATTGTAATAAGTGGCTATCGTAACTAACGTCTCTCAATTCTGGAATCATTTTAGTTTCTCTTCGTTGTATTCTTTCCAACTTGTCTATGTCCTTTTTACGATATGGCCTCCATGCTAGAATACAATATTCCAAATGTGGTCTAACTATTGCTTTGTACAGGGGTACAATTAGCTGTTTCTCCTTATACGTGATAGTTGTCCTAATTAGCCCTAGAATTTGATTTCCTTTCGAAGCAGCAATCCCACATTGCTCTGAAACTCTCATGTCACCACTAAATGTTACTCCTAAGTCCTTTTCTTGTGTGGTTCTACCTAGTACAGTATCCCCATTTTATATTCTTCGTCCATGTTTCCACGTCCTATGTGTATACATTTACACTTCCCAAAACTGAACAACATTTGCCATTTTTCTTAACATTTAACTAATTTATCTAGATTATCCTGTAAACTTTGTTTATCTGTAGCATTAGTAACCTTTCTGAATACTTTTGTGTCATCTGCAAATTTGAGTACTTTGCTAGATAGGTCATCTTCCAAATCATTTATATATATTAAAAACAGTATAGGGCCTAATACTGATCCCTGTAGTACCCCACTCAAAACAGATTTCCAGTTTAAAATTTCACCATCTACTATTACTCTCTGTCTTCTGTATGTAAGGCACATTTCTATCCAGTTGATTACATCATTACCTATACCATGGGCTTTTAGTTTAAGTAACAATCTTTGATGTGGCATTTTATTGAAAGCTTTCTGAAAATCTAAGTAGACAACATCCACTGGTGACCCGTCATCTACCCACTTTGTAATTTCTTCAAAAAAACAAGAGATTGGTTAGACATGACCTTGCAATGTTTGCTTCTTTCCATTCTGAAGGAACTATTCCTTCTTCTAGTGACAAGTTAACCAATTTTGCATGTGTTAACTTCATGTGTTTCTTCATGAAATGTGTCCAGTATATAGGGTCTTTAGTACAGCCACTGTAAGATAACAACACTGAATTAATACACAATGAATTGTTTGAATACAATGAGGGAAAGTGTATTTTGGCAAAAGTGTACCATTTATGTGAAAACACCTATTCATTATTTATTGAAATGGTCAATATGCGTGAGATTTACAGATAACTGCGAACGAGTGTGAGTGGAAGTCAAATGTTTAAGTATCACGCCAACAATGTTCGAGACTTGGTACATATGATTGTTCTCTTTTCCACGTTCCCGCATCTCCATCCTGCTTTAGGTCAGGCATCTCAGATCAACAGTCCTACCATCTCAGACAAACAGGCCTACCATATCAGATCAACAGTCCTACCATCTCAGATCAACAGGCCTACCATCTCAGATCAACAGTCCTACCATCTCAGATCAACAGTCCTACCATCTCAGACAAACAGGCCTACCATATCAGATCAACAGTCGTACCATCTCAGATCAACAGGCCTACCATCTCAGATCAACAGTCCTACCATCTCAGATCAACAGTCCTACCATCTCAGAAAAATAGGCCTACCATATCAGATCAACAGTCCTACCATCTCAGATCAACAGTCCTACCATATCAGATCAACAGTCCTACCATCTCAGATCAACAGTCCTACCATCTCAGATCAACAGTCCTACCGTCTCACAACAACACTCCTACCATCTCAGATCAACAACCCTGCCGCTGACAAAGAAATCTCTCAACTGTTAGTGGGCGGGGCTTACGTATCCCGGAAGACGATTTTTTTGCATTACTTTCTGATCATGCTCATGATTAGGTTCATGTGCAACTACAATCCCCACTCATGATCAGGTTCATGTGCAACTACAATCCCCACTTATGATTAGGTTCATGTGCAGCTACAATACCCACTCATGAGTAGGTTCATGTGCAGCTACAATCCAAACTCATGATTATGTTCATGTGCAGCTACAATCCCCATCTCATGTTTAGGTTCATGTGTAGCTACAATCCCCACTCATGATTAGGTTCATGTTCAGCTACAATCTCAGATCAACAGCCCTACCACCGACAACGATATCTCTCAACTGTTTGTGGGCAGGGCTTACGTATCCCGGAAGATGATTTTTTTGCATTACTTTGTGATCATGCTCATGATCAGGTTCATGTGCAACTATAATCCCCACTCATGATTAGGTTCATGTGCAGCTACAATACCCACTCGTGATTATGTTCATGTGCCGATACAATCCCCAATCATGATTAGGTTCATGTGTAACTACAATCCCCACTCATGATTAGGCTCAAGTGCAGCTATAATCCCCATTCATGATTAGGTTCATGTGCAGCTACAATCCCCACTCATGATTAGGTTCATGTGCAGCTACAATCAACACCTCATGATTAGGTTCATGTGCAGCTACAATCCCCACTCATGATTAGGTTCATGTGCAACTACAATCCTCACCTCATGATTAGGTCTGTGTGCAGCTACAATCCCCACCTCATGATTAGGTTCATGTGCAGCTACAATCCCCACTCATGATTAGGTTCATGTGCAGCTACAATCCCCACCTCATGATTAGGTTCATGTGCAGCTACAATCCCCACTCATGATTACGTTCATGTGCAGCTACAATCCCCACCTCATGATTAGGTTCGTGTGCAGCTACAATCCACACTCATGATTAGGTTCATGTGCAGCTACAATCCACACTCGTGATTAGGTTCGTGTGCAGCTACAATCCCCACTCAGAATATCTGCCTCCATACCTGTAACTGTAGCATCCTGGACTGGTCGTTGGGCTGAAACAAATGTATATTTATATTCCTATGATGATCATCATTTGGAACCCCAATACCCCCACAAAACAAAATCCCCCTAGGATAATATCCCCCTGGACAATAACCCCCTAGGACAAAATCATCATAAGCAAAATCCTCAATCCAAAAGAATATAACAGTTATCAATATGTTACTGCAGGGTGGAGTACGACACCCAGGGTAAGGAGACATCGTATGAAGAAAGAATCCTTTGGGTATATATTGTCTATGTGCTATGAATGATCTATTTCATTATCTTCAGTATGTTCCGTGTGTTGAAATTGTTCACATATCTAGTCTAAAAAAAGTTGTAGCCATTTTAGCAGACGTTTCTACAGTGGCATAAAAGACCCACCCACAGGGTAAGTCGCCCACCTCTGGGCTTTTGCATTTGCAATATTATAATTTCTTTATTTGACTATTGTTCTCATATAACGCCCGTAACGGATACATTTATACCACTACTATAATCATAATTTGCATAATAATGTAACTAAAATTTTTATTATGTGGACTCTTGAGTATTTTGGACTGTATAGTAAATATGAATGGTTTTTTACGGTTTAATGGTTTTTTGTTGCTAACGAACAGGGGATATTGTCCAGGGATATTGTCCTAGGGGGATTTTGTCCCAGGGGATATTGTCCTAGAGGGATTTTGTCCCAGGGGCGTTTTGCCCACAGGGATAATGTCCTAGAATCAAATAAGTATTTGAACGAATTTACAAATCTACGGTCCTGTCCCCGAAATCTATGATTCTGATTTCGAATGGTAGATTGCCTTAAAAAATCTGTATCTTTCACCCCACAACTAGGAAGACAGAGCAATCAAACACGTTTTTTATAATTTGTAATTAAACATATCTAACCCGAATTGCATAGACTATTATTAAGAAAAAAATCCACAATGCACAATTATGTTTATTTTGATTATAGCTGGTATACACATGCATTTGTGATTTTGGCTTGGTTGCATGGTTTGGGTAAAGTATTAAATACTATAATACTTCACTTCTCTATTCACATGTACTTCTCAGTCTCATGATAAGAGGCAATAAATAAAGAAATTACCACGTCATTTGACAAATACATAAGTCATTGGAGGGTAGATAGGGGTGTGGCAGAGGTTTCAACCTCCCACCTTACACATCACCTTTGGCCCATAAGGCTTCATTGCTCCTTCTCCAGCTTGTTCTGTTTTGGCCACTTGTCTCGCTTCTTTCCATGGTTTCAACCCTAAATCTTGTCTTTGTTTTTCTACAGGTTTCCTCCAGGTTGTTTTTGTTTCAACCTCCCATCTCCCACCTATTTGTGTGGCCAATCTCCTCCCATCTCCCACCTATTTGGGTGGCCAATCTCCTCCCATCTCCCACCTATTTGCATAGCCAATCTCCTCCCATCTCCCTCCTATTTGTGTGGCTAACCTCCCACCTCCCACCATTGTTGAGAGTTTACCTCTCACCTATTTCTGAGGCCAATTTCCCACCTCCCACCAATTTTTAGGACCAACCTCTCATTTCCTGCCACACCCCTCAGTAGAATGCTCTGGTGATATCCTCTATGAGCATTTCACATCTTTCATACCTGTCATCATATCCTGGGCTGTCCTGACTTCTTGCAACTGTTGTTCATGGACTTGCAGCTGAATGGCCTGTTGTCGTAGTTGATCTGTGTTCGCTTGGCCTTGTACTAAAACAAATGCAACTCAAATATTATCTAGTACGGCTAAGCAAATTGTTCACGATGTAATGTGTAACCTTCATTTCATATAGACATGATATATTGTAAATTTGGTCAATGCATAAGATAAGATTTTTTTCATTGCCAGCCTATTCATTCATTTAGTAAAAGGTCACATTTATTATTGTCAGGAGAAATTAGGATAAGATGAACAAGTAAAAGTAAACAACAAAGTGAAAGTAAACAACAAAGTGAAAGTAAACAACAAAGTGAAAGTATACTGTCATCTTTTGCTGTTAGCATCAACATCCATAGAACAAAACAGGTCTGTATACCTCTAAAAAAGAATACAAATCATAGTGAGTCACCAAGAGAGCCGATATAATCATTTCAGAACAGATCATATCCAAATAAAGAGGGGATAATGCTAAAAAAAATGTTTTAATACTTAGCACATCCCAACTTTAGGAATCTTTCTACTTTAAGAAATAGCTAATGAGAAAACCTAGATTACACTGTACCTATGACTTGCTGATTATGCCTTTGCAGCAGAGATATCATTTGACCTTGCTGTTGCTGTTTCCCTTCCAAATGATACATCGCTTGACCTTGTTGCTGCTGTTGCCCTTGCAGCTGATGCATCACTTGACCTTGATGTTGGTGTTGCCCTTGGAGTTGATACATCTCTTGACCTTGCTGCTGCTGCTGCCCTTGCAGCTGATGCATCACTTGACCTTGCTGCTGCTGTTGCCCTTGCAGCTGATGCATCACTTGACCTTGCTGCTGCTGTTGCCCTTGCAGCTGATGCATCACTTGACCTTGATGTTGCTGTTGCCCTTGGAGTTGATACATCTCTTGACCTTGCTGCTGCTGTTGCCCTTGGAGTTGATGCATCACTTGACCTTGATGTTGCTGTTGCCCTTGGAGTTGATACATCTCTTGACCTTGCTGCTGCTGTTGCCCTTGCAGCTGATGCATCACTTGACCTTGCTGCTGCTGTTGCCCTTGCAGCTGATGCATCACTTGACCTTGCTGTTGCTGTTTCCCTTCCAAATGATACATCGCTTGACCTTGCTGTTGCTGTTTCCCTTCCAAATGATACATCGCTTGACCTTGCTGCTGCTGTTGCCCTTGCAGCTGATGCATCACTTGACCTTGATGTTGCTGTTGCCCTTGGAGTTGATACATCTCTTGACCTTGCTGCTGCTGTTGCCCTTGGAGTTGATGCATCACTTGACCTTGATGTTGCTGTTGCCCTTGGAGTTGATACATCTCTTGACCTTGCTGCTGCTGTTGCCCTTGCAGCTGATGCATCACTTGACCTTGCTGCTGCTGTTGCCCTTGCAGCTGATGCATCACTTGACCTTGCTGCTGCTGTTGCCCTTGCAGCTGATGCATCACTTGACCTTGCTGCTGCTGTTGCCCTTGCAACCGAGTGATGTCATGGCCTTGTTGCTGCTGCACTGCTGTTCACGGGCAAATGAGACGTCTAAATAATACAACTTAACAAAACATATGATGATAGATATATAGATAGATGGTAATATGTTAACATCTACAAAAACGAAAATAGAAGAACTAAGACAATGCTTAAGTAACTATCACAATACTGGTTGCAAATTATCTTTGTATCCTTGATTATATAATCTAGCATACTGTTTGCTGCCATAAAACATATTTGTTCCATCACATTATTAGAAACTTCAGTTACACCAGATAATTCCAGTAAACAAGCAACGTTGTGTACAAAATATGTAATGTTGAGTTATACATGCCACCAGCTGCTGACGTGTAACACAGACTTGTTCAGATGTTGTGTGCGTGCGTGCGTGCGTGCGTGCGTGCGTGCGTGCGTGTGTACATGCATGCGCAAGTGTGCGTGGGATTGTGCGTGCACTCGCCATGTATGTAGTAGTGTAACCTCTTAGTCATAGCCATGTATCATTTAAATTCAATATTTTTATGTGAATTTCTGCATTGCCAGCTATGGTTAACCAGGACGGTTGGATAGCATGCATATTGCCAATATGAACTATACACAGTGGTTGTGTCTACATAGGGACATTGGATGGCATGACACTCTACTATTTCACATATAAAAAAAATCCAAGACAAAAAATATTTTGGATGTGTCTAATAAAGAGCAAACTGGAAATGATAGGATCATCCCACTGACTTTGATACACCAACATTGCACTGCAGTTAATCAATGAAGTTGTGTAAAATTTACAGAAAAACAGCTGACAAAATGATTGTTGATATTTGTGCTGCCAATACCTGCTTGGCTTTGCTGGTTTTGATCAAGCGCCTGCACCGTCCCATCAAGTGCCAGCACCGTCCCGTCAAGTGCCTGCACAGTCCCGTCAAGTGCCTGCACCATCAAGTCAAGTCCACTGTACCTCTGCCTCTCGGCATCAAGCAGTTGTTTGAGGCGGGTGCACTCTGCAGTGACCACGGGGTCTCGTGCCCATTGTCTCATCACAGTGAGGTTCCATTGCAGTTGTGCATAGATCGTATTTAATAATGCCAATTTCTGGATGAAGGTTGCACTCGGTACAGATGCTGAAGTGGAGTGGGCCAACTCATTTCGCATCTCCCGCAGTTCATCGACACGTTCACTATCTCGAAAAGGTGGTGTCCTCGTGCCAGGTGGTGTCCTAGGCTTTGGATGCAGAATCCTAGTTCCAGAGTACAGCAGACACGTAAACAAAGCTGTGCAATCATAGAGCGCAGTGTCACCCTGTCTAATAGTGTCGATGATGTGTTGACCTATATGCCTTGTGTTTGAATTTGGAAAATTTGAAATGAAAAATTGTCCTGATTGCTGATCGTCGCGCCATGCAATGTTGAATCGTTGATGATATTTGCTCTTAAAGAAAACACGAAGCCTGCGAGGTACATCATCCCACAGAATGCGTATGAGACGCAAAAAGTTTTCTTGATCGGGTGTTAGTGGAGTACCACTCATGTTTGAACTCTGAAAAGAAATATATACAAGACGTTTGAATGCATTCACATCAACATCAGCTACACCTGCATTCATAACCACAATATGCTGTTCATGGAACGACACCAAAATGGACCATGGGAATGTGTGATCATGCTTAAAAACTTAAAATGATCGCGTCTTAAAAACTGGTGGGAGGTTGGGACTCAAAAATAGATGGGAGGTGATGATGGCTGCCAAAACAGGTGGGTAGTTGAGACCCCTGCCACACCTCCTTCACTAGATGGTTGAGACCGCTGCCACACCTCCTTCACTAGATGGTTGAGACCGCTGCCACACCTCCTTCACTAGATGGTTGAGACCACTGCCACACCTCCTTCACTAGATGGTTGAGACCGCTGCCACACCTCCTTCACTAGATGGTTGAGACCCCTGCCACACCTCCTTCACTAGATGGTTGAGACCGCTGCCACACCTCCTTCACTAGATGGTTGAGACCACTGCCACACCTCCTTCACCAGATGGTTGAGACCGCTGCCACACCTCCCTCACTAGATGGTTGAAACCCCTGCCACATCTCCCTCACTAGATGGTCAAGACCCCTGCCATACCTCCCTCACTAGATGGTCGAGACCCCTGCCACACCTCCTTCACTAGATGGTTGAGACCGCTGCCACACCACCCTCACTAGATGGTTGAGACCGCTGCCACACCTCCCTCACTAGATGGTTGAAACCCCTGCCACATCTCCCTCACTAGATGGTCAAGACCCCTGCCATACCTCCCTCACTAGATGGTTGAGACCCCTGCCACACCTCCCTCACTAGATGGTTGAGACCCCTGCCACACCTCCCTCACTAGATGGTTGAGACCCCTGCCTTGACTTCCCTCACTAGATGGTAACTACTTACATTTCTGCTTTCGATAAAGTGCCACATCAAATGTTGCTACTTAATTTGCCACACCTCCCTCACTAGATGGTTGAGACCCCTGCCACACCTCCCTCACTAGATGGTTGAGACCCCTGCCACACCTCCCTCACTAGATAGTTGAAACCCCTGCCACACCTCCCTCACTAGATGGTTGAGACCCCTGCCACACCTCCCTCACTAGATGGTTGAGACCCCTGCCACACCTCCCTCACTAGATGGTTGAGACCCCTGCCACACCTCCCTCACTAGATGGTTGAGACCCCTGCCACACCTCCCTCACTAGATAGTTGAAACCCCTGCTACACCTCCCTCACTAGATGGTTGAGACCCCTGCCATACCATCCTCACTAGATGGTTGAGACCCCTGCCACACCTCCCTCAGTAGATAGTTGAAACCCCTGCCACACCTCCCTCACTAGATGGTTGAGACCCCTGCCATACCATCCTCACTAGATGGTTGAGACCCCTGCTACACCTCCCTCACTAGATGGTTGAGACCCCTGCCACACCTCCCTCACTAGATAGTTGAAACCCCTGCCACATCTCCCTCACTAGATGGTTGAGACCCCTGCCATACCTCCCTCACTAGATGGTTGAGACCCCTGCCATACCATCCTCACTAGATGGTTGAGACCCCTGCTACACCTCCCTCACTAGATGGTTGAGACCCCTGCCCTGACTTCCCTCACTAGATGGTATCTACTTACATTTCTGCTTTCGATAAAGTGCCACATCAAATGTTGCTACTTAAATTAAAAACTAAATTAGAATAAATGTATATTTTAACAATTTGTGCCACATTACCTTTCTAATTCTCCTGCTGTTGTTTTGTCACTGCTTTGGTCTGTGGCTGTCTCTTGAATCACTGCCCGACTACCTGCCCGACTACCTGCCCGACTACCTGCCCGACTACCTGCCGTGGCACATTTAGAGCTCTCTCTTTCTGCGAGCGTCTATCCCATTTTGTCTGAAATAGTATATAGGTGTTTAAACATAACAAGTAAAAACTCACCGTTTTCTATATGTTCTGTGTGTGTAACACCACACGTGATAATGTGTGCCCAATAGATATTAAGATAACAGTATTATTATCATGCTTTATGTAAGTTACATGGGAAAAAAATATTGTTCACCACAGTGAATTAGCATATCCACTATTAATTCATGTATTAGTCATGCATGATGTACAACATCAATGTATGTATTAGTCAGGCATGATGTACAACATCAATGTATGTATTAGTCAGGCATGATGTACAACATCAATGTATGTATTAGTCAGGCATGATGTACATCAATGTATGCAGTTAACATGAACACTAGTGCTATCATACTGCTCTTAAACATAAACTTCCTAAGTCAATAGGTGGAATATTATAGCCATATGTATTTATAAACCTCCCATAATCATCTCTCAGGGGGTGATTCTATGTAAAATCAACCAATGGTCAAAAAGTTTATTTATCAGAATTTACTTTAATTTTAACCAATAAATAAGTGGTTAAATTTGAACAGTTCTGCAAAAGAACTAAGCATTTACTTGCAAATTGTGTCTGTAATGCCCTATGATGTGAACGAGGGGCAAGCTCTGTTATTTTGACCTATCTTCAGGTGCTTCTACCTTGAGAAGTTTATAAGCTACATTAAAATGTGCTGAGTATGTAGATACATTGGTACAGATTATCTTTGCAAAATTCAAGAATTATAGGGAGAATGACACAGGACACACTGCGTGCACGAAAATCATAAATTTTGTATAGATAATTTGTAGCAATGTCTACACATTCAAAAAATGTGTATTGTAGCTTGTACTGTAGCTTATATTGTAGCCTGTACTGTAGCTTGTATTATAGATTGTATTATAGATTGTACTGTAGGTTGTATTATAGATTGTACTGTAGCTTGTATTATAGATTGTTGCTACTTAAATTAAAAACTAAATTAGAATAAATGTATATTTTAACAATTTGTGCCACATTACCTTTCTAATTCTCCTGCTGTTGTTTTGTCACTGCTTTGGTCTGTGGCTGTCTCTTGAATCACAGTGCTGTCCGACTACCTGCCCGACTACCTGCCCGACTACCTGCCGTGGCACATGTGGAGCTCTCTCTTTCTGCAAGTGCCTATCCCATTTTGTCTGAAATAGTATATAGGTGTTTAAACATAACAAGTAAAAACTCACCGTTTTCTATATGTTCTGTGTGTGTAACACCACGCTTGATAATGTGTGCCCAATAGATATTGAGATAACAGTATTATTATCATGCTTTATGTAAGTTACATGGGAAAAAATATTGTTCACCACAGTGAATTAGCATATCCACTATTAATTCATGTATTAGTCAGGCATGATGTACAACATCAATGTATGTATTAGTCAGGCATGATGTACAACATCAATGTATGTATTAGTCAGGCATGATGTACAACATCAATGTATGTATTAGTCAGGCATGATGTACAACATCAATGTATGTATTAGTCAGGCATGATGTACAATATCAATGTATGTATTAGTCAGGCATGATGTACAACATCAATGTATGTATTAGTCAGGCATGATGTACAACATCAATGTATGTATTAGTCAGGCATGATGTACAACATCAATGTTTGTATTAGTCAGGCATGATGTACAACATCAATGTATGTATTAGTCAGGCATAATGTACAACATCAATGTTTGTATTAGTCAGGCATGATGTACAACATACACCAAATAGGGAATGTGGATATACAGTGTTCTCTTCGGGAGTTCAGTTGGGCAGGCATCCAGACTGCACGTCTGTAGCTTGTGCTTTAGCTTGTTTTGTAGTTTGTATTGTAGCTTATACTGTAGCTTGCATTGTTGCTTGTACTGTAGCTTATATTGTAGCTTGTACTGTAGCTTGTATTGTAGCATGCACTGTAGCTTGTATTGTAGCATGTACTGTAGCTTATATTGCAGCATGTACTGTAGCTTGTACTGTAGCTTGCACTATAGCTTGTATTGTAACATGTACTGTATCTTGCATCATAGTTTGTACTGTAGCATGTAATGTAGCTTATATGATAGCCTGTACTGTAGCTTGTATTGTAGCTTGCATTGGAGCTTGTACTATAGCTTATATTGTAGCCTGTACTGTAGTTTGTATTGTAGCTTGTACTGTAGCTTGTACTGTAGCTTATATTGTAGCTTGTGTTGTAGCTTGTACTGTAGCTTGTACTGAGGCTTATATTGTAGCATGCACTGTAGCTTGTGTTGTAGCTTGTGTTGTAGCTTGTACTGTAGCTTGTACTGTAGCTTGTATTGTAGCTGGTATTGTAGCTTGTGTTGTAGCTCGTACTGTAGCCTGTACTGTAGCTTGTATTGTAGCTTATACTGTAGTATGCATTTAGCTTATATTGTAGCTTGTACTGTAGCTTATACTGTAGCTTGTACTGTAACTTGTATTATAGCTTGTACTGTAGCTTATATTGTAGCTTGTACCATAGTTTGCGTCGTAGCTTGTATTGTAGCTTGTATCGTAGCTTGTATGGTACTCGTAGCTTGTACTGTAGCTTGTGCCGTAGCTTGTATCGTAGCTTGTATTGTAGCTTGTATCGTAGCTTCTACTGTAGCTTGTAAACTTCTCAACTTCTGAAAACTGGTGAAAATAACGGGTGCAATTTTAGGCACTTACCCCTTGTTCACATCATATCCAGGGTAAAATACAAAATATGTTACCTGTCATATTTACAGTCACATGAAGGTGGTTTCTGCTGTCCCTTGATCAGCAGCAGCGTCCCAATATGTCTTACGGATGTCAATGTCTATCCCATGTCGTCTTCAAAAAGGCAAAGTTTATTAGATAATCATATAATGAACAAAGACATAACCATCTTGAAAGACCCATCCTCATGACACATCAGTAGCTCTATATATATTATCTATCTACCCCCGGGAGAACAGCTACTAGAAACATGGATTTGTAGTTTGTCCCACCTGTTGTCTTGGTCGGCCCAGACATAGACAATCAACTTACCAGCTTCAGACAAATCGTGGCCAATACAACAAATAACACAAAGCACCCCCCAAACAACTCGTTAATGCCAAACCTGATTCCTGTAATTAGTGAAGAATGTGCTGATGTGACTGATGTGTGAGAAAGTATAACTGCAAAGCTTCAATGATTCCGTGATTCAGGAACCAGACCCAACAGCAATGCAATTGTTCATCTTGCTCTATTAATTAATTAATTTCTTGTTCCATCTACAAAACAAATTCTATTAAATAATTAATTATTTGTTCTATCTACAAAAATGGTA
Organism: Lamellibrachia satsuma; assembly: GCA_033239005.1. Taxonomy (NCBI): domain Eukaryota; kingdom Metazoa; phylum Annelida; class Polychaeta; order Sabellida; family Siboglinidae; genus Lamellibrachia; species Lamellibrachia satsuma. The sequence continues at coordinate 7,406,805 of BSQZ01000018.1, forward strand.
TACAATTTTTTTATTGTGGAGCTCCTCAGTTATCATTTGCTATATTACATACTTTATATATATATATATATATACATATATATATATATAATGTACATACACACACACACGTATATATATATATATATATATATATATATATACATATATATACATATACATAGTCACAACTAATAAAAAGTATTTATTTAATGACTTAACTTCCCCTAAAATCATATATGTGTGTGTGTGCGTGCGTGCGTGCGTGCGTGCGTGCATGTGTGTATACGTACATAATATATATATATATATATATATATATATATATATATATATATATGTATACATATACATAGTCACAACTAATAAAAAGTATTTATTTAATGACTTAACTTCCCCTAAAATCATGCAACTATATGCAAATTAGGCCAAAGAAATTAGTTAAATGTCTCAGTTTTAGACATAATTGAAATTTAGGACTAGAATTCTATCAAATTGCCCAGTTTCACTGACAAACATTGAACATAGCTGTGTTAATACAAAAAGTGAATGCCCCAATATTGCCAATGGCTGTTATGTCATGACACATAACTCAAGTCCAGACAGAGATGTATGTACAGTAGCCATGCACAATGCATGCACAATGCATGCACAATGCACACTGAACTACGGAATATGTAAATTATTTAACATGTTGTGCATAAAAACACATTTAATCACCTTTTTGGAAACTCAAACTCGCATATTTAACCTGCATTGAGTGCTATATTGCCCCCTTTATTCACACTTAAAGCGAGTTAAATATGCAAATACGAACTTAGAAAAGGTACTTAAATGTGTTTTTACACACAACATGGTTAATAATGTCCTAGTTCAGTGTGCATCTTGCTTACACTGTGCACTTCAGGGTACTACACATCTTGCTTACACTGTGCACTTCAGGGTACTACACATCTTGCTTACACTGTGCACTTCAGGGTACTACACATCTTGCTTACACTGTGCACTTCAGGGTACTACACATCTTGCTTACACTGTGCACTTCAGGGTACTACACATCTTGCTTACACTGTGCACTTCAGGGTACTACACATCTTGCTTACACTGTGCACTTCAGGGTACTACACATCTTGCTTACACTGTGCACTTCAGGGTACTACACATCTTGCTTACACTGTGCACTTCAGGGTACTACACATCTTGCTTACACTGTGCACTTCAGGGTACTACACATCTTGCTTACACTGTGCACTTCAGGGTACTACACATCTTGCTTACACTGTGCACTTCAGGGTACTACACATCTTGCTTACACTGTGCACTTCAGGGTACTACACATCTTGCTTACACTGTGCACTTCAGGGTACTACACATATTGTATGTTATAATGGCGAAATTGAGGTGGGCCCGAATTCTAGACAAGTGCCAATGTCTGCATATTATGGTACATAATGGCAAACAAATACAATAGTATTTAATATATGCATTATAATATATTTTATTGAGTATTTCTAGTGAATAATTTGAGTTAAAAGTTACATTCATGGTGTCATTGAAAAAGTTATTGAAAATTTGTTGAAAATACCAATTACATTTTCACCAATTCCAAGTACTTTTTAAAACAAAACATCAATTCCATTTACAATTCCGGAATTGGATTTGGCGCGTCAATTCCAATGTCAATGACAAAGTCGAAGTAATTGACCCCAGCCCAGCCCAGCCCAGGCCCAGCCAAGTCGGCCAAATTAAGGCCAAGCAAAGTCTGCCGGTCAAGTCATAACATCACCAGTAAATGCTGACATTGGTGCATGGCGAAAACGCCCAATATGATTTGTATAAACCCACGACCATAAAAACACACTTCAGCCTAGAATTAAGGCTTTTGGAGTACAGTGTTCAACCACGTAACATGACATAACATGACGTAACCACACGTCACTTTAGACTAACTGCGCACAATGCCACACAATCGCTCGAGATCTTTTAGTCCAACGATAACATAAGCTAATGTCATCGTTTAATAATTTGTTTGGGATAACTATTATAATCCTGGCATATGACCAGTTCATATACACTGAGACTAGTACACATTTTGAATTGAAATTAAATTGTTATTTAAACCACATAACCAACTTACGCGTTTGCGGTTTCGATATCCTTTGAGCGAGGCTATTCGCAGAGCAGCTATGGCAAAATGTTTTCTTATTCGCAGAGCTGCTCTGCAAATTACGCAAATGTTTTCTTATTCGCAGAGCAACTCTGCGAATTACGGCAAAAGTTATTCTGCGAATTATGGGAGGACTGGTTACGGAAACAGTTATTCTTATCCCCAGAGCAGCTCTGCGAAATACATAGTTATTAATTATTAGGCGCCGTGGCTACGCGTACGTGAGCCGTACCCTTATACCTCTACGCTAGTCTAAAAGTACGGCAGTCATTATGCACACGCTTATTGATTTCCTGTTACGTGAACCGTACTCTCGCTCTCCCTCTCTCTCTCTCTCTCCCTCTCTCTCCCTCTCCCTCTCCCTCCCTCCCTCCCCCTCTCTCTCTCTCTCTCTCTCTCTCTCTATATATATATATATATATATATATATATATGTGCGTGCGTACTTGCTTGTGTATATATATATATATATATATATATATATATATATATATATATATATATATATATATATATATATATATATATATATATATATATATATATATATATATATATATATTTATATATATATTTATATAGTCAAGTCCAAGATAGTTACACATGACTGCATATTATTACTAGATTGTCACACGGTATGTAAGTGTCCAAATAGAATTGCATTATTAATGTTCGCTATTAATTTTAGCCAGTTCTGAAACATCAAACGCTATTTAGCCAGTTCGTAAACATCTAGATGTGCGGGCGTCTTCCTCTGTCGCGATGATGGGCACGGACCACAGTCAGAATGCATCCTCCATTACAATGATAAAGAGTCCCTAGGAGAAAATGAATTGTGCTGTTTTGGTGTATTAGTGAGAGCAGAAATTGTATGAATGAGTGAGTGTAAGTGATGTTTTTTTGCACAGAAGCATCTGCGCTTTGAAAAGATGCCATTTGTCAGTTGGCATACCTGTTGCGTAAGGACACAGTGGCCATCAGGCGGGAAGTACTCATATTTTGGACACCGGTGAATTTTATTGCAGAAATGCAGGGGTGTCATACTTTGGAGCAATTTGTACGAAAAGGAGGTATGTCATTTTCACGAATTTCACACACCAGGTGTCTTAGTGGGTCTGTCATTTGCTGTGAAATAAAAAAATTGTAGGAAAATTTGTTAATGTAGGCACAAAAGCGTTATAATGGTCGTCTATGGGAAAAGTGACTGTGGTCCGTATCCTGATCGTCGGGGTTCAGGGGTCGTCTCAGCAGGAGATACGTTGAGCACACTGCGTGGTTCAATATAAGTCGCTGGGAGCTGTCTCAACATGAGCCCTGATATATCGCGCGTTCACTGGAATCACCAGTTTATCTGTGATTGTAGGAGATCGAGTAGACGTCGTCGTCACTGTCGCTGTCGATGACCGCAATACCCGGTTCGAGTTTAATTGGTTTGAAGTGTGATGTTTTAATTCTTGTGATGTTTCGATCGTTTCGTTTCGCTGTAATCATGTTTCCTTTCATGTTCACCACAATACGGACGATGGTCGAATGGTGATGTTAGTTTTTCTTTCCTGTGTTGTCGTTCCAACATGGTGTTTCCTGGAGGCATGTGACGTGTGATGGCATGTCGTTTCTTACCCGCATATGGCTTCAATTTGTCTTTCGCTTGTTTGTCGTTCGTTGTCAACTTTGTGTTCAGTGAGGATTTCTGTGTTTGTGTGATCGTGTTCGGCAGTTTGATTCTCATCTAGCGGTGGAATGAGGCGTTGTCCTGTAGTTTCGGAGGAACTTGTACAACTCCTGTCTCCGCGATTTGCCTTCGATCAATGCTGCTTTCGTCACTTTCCCAAGTTTCGCATGAGACGTTCCGCTTCACTTGTGCCCACAACGGAGTAATCCGCTGGTGCATGTTTGAATCCCACGTGTTTCGCGAAGGTGTGGGATTGGTGACTGTTAAACGGGGGTCCGTTATTAGTTTTAAGTTTTTCAGGAAATCCCAGCAAGGAAAACGCTTTGTCGAACGCAGGTACGACGCCGTTGACGCTTGTAGAGTGTACACTGCTTCGATGACAGGATATCGTGACAGTCCGTCAATCATCACCAACGTATATACGCCTGACTAAAACGGTCCGTAGAAGTATGCGCTTATACTTCCTGCCATGGATATTCAGGTGTGTGTGTGTGTGTGTGTGTGTGTGTGTGTGTGTGTGTGTGTGTGTGTGTGTGTGTGTGTGTGTGTGTGTGTGTGTGTGTGTGTGTGTGTGTGTGTGTGTGTGTGTGTGTGTGTGTGTGTGTGTGTGTGTGTGTGTGTGTGTGTGTGTGTGTGTGTGTGTGTGTGTGTGTGTGTGTGTGTGTGTGTGTGTGTGTGTGTGTGTGTGTGTGTGTGTGTGTGTGTGTGTGTGTGTGTGTGTGTGTGTGTGATGACTTTGGTGGCATAACGATGCGGTTTCCTCGCAACACGATATCACGGTTCTCATTTTCGAGCTTGTCATAGACTCTGAATGGGGTGTATGTTGGTGTCGCATTGATGAGTAGTTTGTGCCATTTCCCAGTGTGTATCGCTTCTGCGACTTGTAGTAACACGGTATCTTGTACAGTTTCTCTCTTGATTTTATCCACGATTATGGCAATCGGCGAGGAGCTCTCCACGATGAAATTGGTGTATATTTCTGCCATCTTCTCGGCTCCACTGGTTTCAGTTTAACAAGATTTAACAAGATTGCCATCTCGAACAACAAGTTCCAGATGACAAGTGGACAAGGAAGCCATTGGCTTATCGAGAGTCCAACAATTTTCTCATCTATGTGTAGCCCGCCCTTATCAGATATCTGTCAATTCTGTTTTTAAACATATTCACACTACTAGCATTAACACAATCATTTGGTTCCAATCATTTATCACCATCTGTGAGAAAGAGTACTTTCTCATGTCCAACCTACACTGCTCCTTAACTAATGCTGCGTTGTGTCCTCTGGTTCTACTGCCTTCTTTAAGTTTGAAGAACATATTCCTATCAACATCCTCATAACCGTTCACTATTTTAAACACTTCTATTTGGTCTCCTCTTAGTCTCCTGGTCTCTAGTGTTGTCAAACCACATTGTAATAAGCGACTTTCATAACTAAGGTCTCTTAATTCTGGAATCATCTTAGTTGCTCTTCGTTGTATTCTTTCTAGCTTATCTACGTTTTTTTTACGATATGGCCTCCATGCTTGAATACAATATTCCAAATGTGGTCTAACTATTGCTTTGTACAGGGGTACAATTAGATGTTTCTCTTTATACGTGATAGTTCTCCTAATTAGCCCTAGAATTTTATTTCCTTTCGAAGCAGCAATCCCACATTGCTCTGAAACTTTCATGTCAGCATTAAATGTTACTCCTAAATCATTTTCTTGTGTGGTTCTACCTAGTACAGTATCCCCATTTTATATTTCTCGTCCATATTTCCATGTCCTATGTGTATACATTTACACTTCCCAAAATTGAATAACATTTGCCATTTTCCTGACCATTTAACTAATTTTTCCAGATCATCCTGTAAACTTTGGCTATCTGTATCATTAGTAACCTTTCTGAATACTTTCGTGTCATCTGCAAATTTGAGTACTTTGCTAGATATGTCATCCTCCAAATCATTTATATATATTAAAAACAGTATAGGGCCTAATACTGATCCCTGTGGTACCCCACTCAAAACAGATTTCCAGTTTGAAATCTCACCATCTACTATTACTCTCTGTCTTCTGTGTGTAAGCCACTTTTCTATCCAGTTGATTACATCATTGCCTATACCATGGGCTTTTAGTTTAAGTAACAATCTTTGATGTGGCACTTTATCGAAAGCTTTCTGAAAATCTAAGTAGACAACATCCACTGGTGACCCGTGATCTACCCACTTTGTAATTTCTTCTAAAAAACATAAGAGATTGGTTAGACATGACCTTACTTTTAGGAATCCATGTTGAGATGTATTTATTAATTTATGTTTTATGAGGAATTCCATCATGTGGTCTCTAATTAATGTTTCGAGTAATTTACATACAACTGATGTTAAACTCACTGGTCTGTAATTTTCTGGCTTCTTCCTCGATCCTTTCTTAAATAGCGGCGTAATGTTTGCTTCTTTCCATTCTGAAGGAACTATTCCTTCTTCTAGTTGCAGCCAGTGGATGTCTGGAACAGTAGTCAGCTGGTTGTCCGTTCTAAGTCGGTATTTGACGATCAGGTCGTACTGCTGGAGACGTAACGTCCACTGCTCAATTCTTGCAGGTGGGTTTGACCTCGGGTTATTGTATATCGCCACCAGTGGTTTGTGGTCGGTGATAACAACAAATGAGTTGCAATAGAGATACCGGTGAAACTTCTCACACCCGAATACCACTGCAAGTGCTTCTCGCTCCGTTTGTGAGTAGCGTTATTCTACCGGTGTCAATGCACGCCTTGCATAGCTGATGATCTTCGTAAGTTTTTGTTGGATCAAATGGAAAAACAAAAAAGAACACAAACACGGACCCTTCATGTTGTTGTTCTAATTTATATAACAAAACCGCGTATGACAGTTAGTATTAGTTTTTCGGTTTTCTTATGGCAAAGTTGAAAGCGAAAATCTAACATTGTATATATATATATATATATATATATATATATATATATATATATATATATATATATGTGTGTCTTTTTTGCTTCCGCATTGAAAATTAAATAACGAAAAAGGACAAGACGGCACATACACGCACCCTGCATCCAGGCGAAAATGTATGCAACAAATGGTGGCGCCACAGCGCGCAGCCTGGCTAATCGAGGCTAAAGTCCACGATGCTCAAACTGCATTCTGCAAATGCGCAACAAAATGGTGCACGGTGATTGGTTGACCCCTGCTCTGCGAATAAGGATAACTTTTGCCGTAATTCGCAGAGCAGCTCTGCGAATAGCCAGTGCGATATAACTTTTCTACCTATCGGAGAAGCAGGAAAATACTTGTAGTTTGAAATCATCCGGCAGGCGGCGCAACATGTGCGCTACGTCTATTTCCGGGCATGATGGATGTCGGTGAAATATGCGGATCTCTAAAATAGTAAAATTTGGACACAATATGCTCACATTATACAAAAATTATAACCGGGAAAGACGTTTGCAAGTATCATCTAAATGGCCATTTGAAATAGTTAAATTTGGATCCACCTGGTAAGACTAAAATGTTGTTTAAAGTAAATGAAGGTCGAACTGCCGACGTGTAGTCTGCGACTACACCAACAACGGCACATCCATCGATTGGTTAAACTTCTTGTAACGTGCCGTTACTAACCACGAGTGTAAAGCCGATAGTTGGCCCATTTGCATGAAATATTTGATAGTTTAATCATCTACGACGTAAATATAGGTTTTGAGCTAACCAGAAGGATTTTTGTGCATCTATATTGCACACAAATCAACCATTTTTACTTAGACTTGGTCTTAGACTTAGGACTAGCCAGGCCCCAGGGGCAGGGCCAGGGACTAGACATCTTGACTCCACTTCATCTTAATTCTTGCCATTGTACTACACACTGTGCTGCCAGATTTTTTTTAAAATAACCACACGAAAAACGGTAGATTTAATAATTGGCTTGGATAGCAAACCCTTGAACAATGCCAATGGCACATTAAACAAGCCTTGGCCCTTGTCCATGGTGCATGACCTTATAGTAGTAGGACATTATTGAAACAGTTCACTCCATGCCTACTAATCCGATCTCAAAACTGTAGAAAGTGTTTAATAAATGCAGTAGTTCATTCATTTTACCCAAAGCTAGTCTAATATGGCAAAATCACGGAAATAAAAAGCCAAAATCTTTTCAGGGAGCCATAAGGTGCATGTTTTCCAGAATAACCCAGAACAAGATTTAATGATGACTAGTGTGGAGTAGGTGCTCAAAGGTTGGCTTCACGATAACGACCGGGCTGGTCTTAGTACTCAAAGGTTGGCTTCACGATAACGACCGGACTGGTCTTAGTGGCGATCTCCCTGTCAGATCAAAATATTTGTTTGATTTACTTATTTTGTTTTTTTGCTGTCAGCTTTTATTTCCTGATTTGTATTCAATATTATTGTACATATGTCTTTGGTCAAAATAAATGCATCTTTCTCTCAATATAAAGATGTCATTGGCATCTGTAGATAGATAATGGGACTTTCACCAAATGGCAAAACAATTACATGTAGATTAAAACTCCACCCTCGACTGGTTTTGTCTCTTTCAAATCCAGTTCATTGATGTCCAAATATGTAGTGTGTGAATAGTTTATGTAACATCCTTATTCCACAGTCAGTTTAATAAAAAATACTATTTTTGTTCAAATCATCAAATCTGTTAAGGCTCAAAATATTGGATATCCAAAAATGTAAACACTGCAGGTCAATGCTTATCATGGGCGTTAAAAAATTTTACCAAGGTGAAATCCATGGGTTTTCATTTTCACTTCAATTAATGTTTAACCATTAAGTAATTTAAATTTCGAAAAAAGTACATGCAACATTTGCACAAATAAGCTGGCATGTTCCAGTGGATACTAGGTAAGTTTAAATTATTTTGCAAAATTATTTGAAATGCAACTAGCAAAAAAATTTATTCATGAGGGACCTTTAAGGTATGTTTTGGTCCCATGGAACAATGATGCTGGTAGGTGTTTGTTGTATAGATGGAACAGCCAAAACGTGGCCGCCAGCCATCAATCAATCATCGTTCCATGTCATTCCGTGAGTCCAAAACATACCTTTGTCTACATGTAGTTTCCAGTTTGGTGAAAAGCTGTGTCATGCCATAATCTATCTACAAATGACAATGACATATCGAGCATTGACTCCATGCTATTCGCCGTTAAATCTTGTTCTGGAAAATAGGCAATCTATAAAATAACCAAACACACCCAAGGAACTAACTCTGGTATCAGGGACACTTTGTGAAGGCCTGGTATCTTGTAGCAACCCACTCATGCCAGAGGAAGATTACATAATATTATATACAAAATCAAACTTATTCCATAAATTATACCCCCAGTTCATGCACATGAACCACCAAGACTCCTGCATTAGACCAAGAATGGGCTGTTTGGACTCAAGTTACTCAACCAGTGAGACTTGATAACCTGAACCAGGTCTTGCTAAAACACACAGGTTATGGTGTCAAATGATCAATAACATACACAAATCATGACATCCAAGCTAAGAACATTGATGAAATTACACATGTGTACATGACTTATCTCGTGGTAAAAAGCTTATTTATTGGCTGAGTGGAAGCTCTGTGTACTAATGTTCAATAAGTATTATAGTAACCATTTTGTACAAACTGCTTTTTGTAGTGTACAATTTCTGCATAAATGTATATATATATATATATTGATATGATTAATATATTTTCTTTTGCAGCAGTTGGTAACCTGGACTTCTGGATCTCAAACTATGGACACACACAGAACAGTGCTGCTGTTTCTAGCATAAACCAACTGTACCCTATATAACATTGGATGATCGACACAACCATCAAAGCAGTGGATTCATCACTTCAGACAAAATATGAGTTTTGACCGTCGAAGCAGTGAACCATTTCCTGGGCAAGTGCAAAACTACCCCTTTGATCAACCAAACTATGGCTGTGACATGCTCGCGAAACTGAACAATTTACGAGCTGAATCATGCCTCACAGATGTGATCCTGTGCGTTGGTGGCAAGGAATTTCCATGTCACCGCAATGTCCTGTCTGTGTGCAGTCCATACTTTAAGGCGATGTTCTCTGGTGATATGCGTGAGAGCAAGGAGGCACGGATATCTTTCAATGAAATACTGCCGCGAACGTTGAAGGAAGTGATCGATTACTCATACACTGGGCATATTGAGATCACTGCCGACAATGCGCAGGATCTTCTTGCAGCGGCCACGTTGTTCCAATACCCAGACATTGTCAACGCGTGTTGCAAGTTCTTGTCGAACCACATCAATCCGTCCAATTGTCTCGGCATCGAAGACTTTGCACAGTTGCATTCATGCCCTGAACTTGAAGCATCAGCAAATCATGTCGCACTGGAAAACTTCAGCGTTGTTGTTGATTCAGACGAGTTTCTTGAAATACAACTGGGGCGACTGTTGACGTACCTGACCAGCGATTTAATCGATGTGCGAAGTGAGGAGACCGTGTATAGCGCAGTGATTCACTGGATTAAACACGATGTGAACAGTAGACAAGCATACAAATGTGCATTGATGGAACACATTCGTCTGGCTACATTACCGCTACAGTTCCTTGAGGATGTGGTGGCAACGGACCCACATATGAGTAAGTGCGTTAAGTGTCATAGTCTGATGGTCGAGGCAAAGCTGTACCATGAGACGACAACAAAAGACGCACTGAGTCAACGACGTCGGAGCATGCAGACGGAAACATTCATGCCGCGCCTGTCAACCGTCGCCAAGGAAGTGATGGTGCTGGTAGGGGGCGTGACTAGCAAGTCTGATGGAGAAGTGCTACATGGAAGCACGCACATCCTACAATCAGTCGAGATGTACGACCCACAGAAGGACAAGTGGCAGACCCTACCAGACCTGCCCCAACCTGTCTCCTGGTGCGCAGTCGCTGCTGTTGACAATGACATTTATGTAACGGGTGGGATTGGAGATGGTCAGCGGTTGTATGCAAACGTCTGGAAGTTTGAATCAGTGAAACGACGCTGGAGGGAAGTGAATCCATTGCTTGAGCCGCGAGCGCGCCATGCGTCAACGTCGCTGAATGGAAACCTGTACGTCATTGGCGGAATAACATTGACCTCCGACGGAAAAGTCATTGACGTCGAGACAATTGAATGTCTTGACTATAAGACGAAGCAGTGGGTTATTATTGGGCAGTCGCCATTCCCGCGCAAACATTCGCACATTGTGCCATACCTACAGTCGCTGATCGAAATCGGTGGCACACAGGGCGAGGTGCAGGTACAGACGATGGAGTGTTACATGTGCAGCGAGCATGCGGTTGAGTACTCCGTCGAGCAGTTTCTACTCCCTGAGAGTATCCAGTTTGCAGAGATCGTCGTCATCAACTACATCTTCTACATCATCTGGGAGGACTCAAAGAAGGTGATCTCGTTGAATCTGAAGAAGCGCACATTCTGTCGGCTTCCGGACATGTTCTACCGACACATCCACGGTGGCGCCACTGTACTCAATGGCAAGATCTATGTGACCGGTGGACTACAGGAGAATAAGCCAAATCGCATCACCGAGTGTTATGATCCAACCACTGGGACGTGGTCCATTGTGAGGTCAGTGCGCCACGCCAGGGCAGCACACGGCTGTGTCACAATACAAATGACTTGACCACAGACTATTGGTGTAGGACTTGTCAAGGTTGATAGTAATACAGTGTCCTGAGGACAAACTAGGAAGTTTCACACCAAAAACATGTATGTTCTTACTCCTTCACTGTTACAATGATTGCCTTTTTCCAAGTTAAATTACATGTATTTTGTTTTTCTCTATTACAATTATGTTCATTTTTGTCTTTCTGAGTTACAGTTGTGTTGATTTTATTCTTTTTTTACAATTAGGTTGATTTTTTATTACAATTATGGGTTGATTTTTGTCTTTCGTCTTTCTCAGTTGCATTGATTTTGCTTCTCAGTAACAGTTATGATTCTTAAAGAATATTGGTTCAATGACAATACCAAAACATGTGTTTGCAAATTTATGTCTTAAATTTGAGGAGTGGTGTATTTAGATTTCAAAGTGGTTTAATTGTAATTACACTTGTAATTAACCACAACAACCCTTAGCTGGTGTCATGTCTAACTGTGACTGTAAATAATCAAAATACAGTTACTTACTTTATGAAGTCATTTTGTTGAACACAGATTATCGATATTACATTGAAACATATCAAACATGTCATGAAGGATATCAAAATCAGTGTATTCCATTGTTACATTAATAGAGTGAGGAGGAATTGTATAGTTATGTTTTTGGAAACCATTAAATTATTTGTTTTGAAAATCTTCCCACTGATCCTTGGCACATGGATATTCCGGTTGCAAATCTTTCAAAAGTGATACTTTTGTCACTGGTTGGAGAGCTATATTTGCCAGAAAGTGGAACGTATTTGATTGAATTTTACATCATTGATTGATGTGGAGAACTCTCAAGCACATACCTGTCAACTTGTACAAAATACAGCACAGACACTTTCTGCACAACTATGTTGAATTTTTAATTTGTGGAATCAATTAGATAATTGTGAGAGTTGATGTTTGTTACAAGGTTTTATTAATTCTTAATAAATATTTTTTTATTTCAAATCGATGCAGTCATGTGACTGCATGGTCAACGATTTGGTCAACGATTTGAAGAAGTTAGACATTTATAACGAGTTGATCTGACCTTATTAATGATTTGATGTTCAAGTGTACGAGACGAATGTCGCATCAGATAACTCAGACGACACACAAGCTAAGCCAAATTATTGTGTTTGGTTTGAAGGCCATAGACGTGTTATGACATTATTGTTTTTGTAAAGTTTCTGCAAAGAAAGCATTTCTTGTTACTAAACTTGCAACTCACATTTTGTTTTCTTGAATTGGTAAATCACTGTTTTATCTTTTGAAGCAGAAGTGTGCTTCAATACTGGGGAAATGTACTGTAGCACTAACAATGTAGGTAATGCATCCTGAGATATCCAGATGAACCATGCCTGTGTACTGCAAGATATTTACTTGGGCAGGAACCAACAGTGTATTTCCAGACAAAGAGTTTAGTGCCAAAACACATCACTAGATTGTTGACTGTCCTGTTCATTATCAACTCATCTTGTGCACATTTCAACATAAGAGTAGTTTGGAAATGTTGCTGGTTGTATTGTATGTGTGTAATTTATTTGGTGTCATAAAACTATTTGTTGACAAACGTTTTGTGTGTTTTAATGTTTAGCCCTAGCTGTTTATCCGGTATAATTCAATTTGAGGTTTTCACCATGTAATAGTTTCTAAATGAACTTCTCTTTAAGCACCAATTGTTGTCAGTAGCACAACACGTTACCTGTGTAACTGTGAATTAGTAAAAGTTGCGTTAGTGGGTGTTTTGAAGGACATTTCCAATTGTTAAGGTACATCACATATATAGATATCTTATAATGTGGTATACATTTATTGTACATACGGGTATATCCTCAAATGTACATAGGGGAAGGCAGTGTTAATTGAGCCGTTCTTTTTGATATCTAGGGCGCAAATATATTCGTAAGTCAAAATTGTTTTTACTCACATAAACTATGATTATTAATAGATTAATAATTTTATACGAATAGATAATTATATATAACTGATTCAGATAGGGTTGGTAAGCTGGCTCAACTAACACTTGGTGTGGGGTAAGTTGAGCCACAGAGTAACGTAAGTTGCATAAATGCTTTATTTGTATAATTTACGTAGGCCTTGTATAAAAAATTCATAACTCGGCCAACACATCAACTCAGCCAACACATTATGTCTCTGACAAGTCTACATGCTTAATTAATAAGTCAACACAATTAATGTAGATTTATAGGTAAATCACAACCAGTGTAACTAACTGTTAATATGTTGCCTTGTAGCTATCCGATGTCACAATTTGCTCGGAAAAATGAATTTCTTGATGTATTTTGGGGTAAAGAACATTCGTCTTCGTTCTTTATCCACTGCTTAACTAACTCTCCCTTTTGCCTTGGGTGGCTCAGCTAACCCTGTTTCGACAATTAAGTTTGTTTAATTGACTTCTCATGTGATGTAAATAATCTTCTCTGTACATAGTTAAACCATTTGTAAGTGGCACAAACAATAAAGTCTGGTCGCGTGTGTTGATAGTTTACTCACCAGCAGACATTTGTAAGTGGCACAAACAATAAAGTCTGGTCGCGTGTGTTGATAGTTTACTCACCAGCAGACATTTGTAAGTGGCACAAACAATAAAGTCTGGTCGCGTGTGTTGATAGTTTACTCACCAGCAGACATTTGTAAGTGGCACAAACAATAAAGTCTGGTCGCGTGTGTTGATAGTTTACTCACCAGCAGACATTTGTAAGTGGCACAAACAATAAAGTCTGGTCGCGTGTGTTGATAGTTTACTCACCAGCAGACATTTGTAAGTGGCACAAACAATAAAGTCTGGTCGCGTGTGTTGATAGTTTACACACCAGCAGACATTTGTAAGTGGCACAAACAATAAAGTCTGGTCGCGTGTGTTGATAGTTTACTCACCAGCAGACATTTGTAAGTGGCACAAACAACAAAGTCTGGTCGCGTGTGTTGATAGTTTACTCACCAGCAGACATTTGTAAGTGGCACAAACAACAAAGTCTGGTCGCGTGTGTTGATAGTTTACTCACCAGCAGACATTTGTAAGTGGCACAAACAATAAAGTCTGGTCGCGTGTGTTGATAGTTTACTCACCAGCAGACATTTGTAAGTGGCACAAACAATAAAGTCTGGTCGCGTGTGTTGATAGTTTACTCACCAGCAGACATTAATCACAATTACTAAAAGTTTAGAAAAACATACTTTTAGCTCGCATGTTCTGACTGTTGTGACAGACGTAACCTACTATACGTGAACCGTGTTCTAATAACATGTTCAATCACTGGGTGGTAGCCAGGTACCGTGTAACTGTCGCTACTGTAGTTTCCTGGGAAACATGGGTGGCTCAACTAACACTGCCTTCCCCATCAACAATTTTTAAATACACCAATCATGTGTAATGCAGTTTATTTGTAATCATTACAAATGTTGACAATGCATGCGGTTGGAGCTTGTTGGCTGATTTGAACTCAATCCACTTTGTTGATCTATTTTGTTGGATCCAAGTCAGATTGGTGACCAAATAAATTGTTATAATTGAAGAAAAATTTGTGTGATAGTTGTAACAATTACTTTATATCCATCACCTTTCAGATCTTCTTTCTCTGAAAGTTAATTTATTCTGTCAAATTGTTGTTGTCTTAAATTTTTTGCAAGAAACAGATCAACACACTTACTAACTGCGTTCAGTATATCTAATAATATCCATGCAGCCGCCTGTTAAATAAGCGGAGGTACGTCACTGTCATCGACAAAGTCACTACTGTTTGGCCTCTCCTTGACCGGTCGTGTCCTGCCGCGGCCGAGTGGCTCCTTGCACAGGCTTTGGTCTGTTGCTATATTGGTAAGATCAACCATCTTCCTGCTGGATGGGTCAACTTCCAATCTCTCATGTCCAGTTCGGCTGAAACGAGACATGAGACAAAAATGACTGAGGGTGTCTAAACAGTTTTCATTGTACTTTTGTAGCAGACATCCTCGGTACGGTGAACATCACATTCATAAAAATTTAATATATCTTGTTGCCCTATTTGGAACACATCGTTGTACTTTTCATAGTACGCAATGTCAGACATGCCACAGTTTTTGTGTATGTTTTCCTTGAAATTCTGTACAAAGCCTTATAAATACATATAATATTTTTTATTGTTAACAGGTGTGGCATAGAAAAGTGATCTCATAGAAAAGTGACAGCCGGGTCACTTTTTCATATAGAAATTTGACTCCAGGGATCACTTGTCTATAGGAATATGCCCATTGAATTGTGACCCCCACTATAGAAACGTGACCCCCACCCTAAAAAAAATTTTCTAAACAAGTGGTTAAGAATTTGGGGACATTTAGGTTGATTAGTAGCATATATCTAACTACATAATGTATAAATGTAGATAATTAGATAATAATTGTTATGACACTGTTCACACATACACACCACAGTCCCAATGTAATATATTCATTTGGTATTTATTAATTTAGTTAAACAATAAATTCCTGTATTGCACTGGTATATTTAGTTCAATAAATTGTAATTAAGTTTGATTAATAGTATTATTATGTTGTTTATATATGAGCCATTCTCTTGTATGCATAAATCCTATTTTAACATGCTACATACAAACCCAAAACATATGCCAAACAAAACATACATATCTATGTTATATTTAAATTGCTGTCTGAACAATAAATAATTAGCAACATTCTATGGGGGTCACTTCTATAGCAATGTGCCCAAACACTATAGATTTGTGACCCCCATCCTAAAATATATATTATAACTTAATGTATGTATATCAAACTGACATACATGCATACCTGTGTTATTTTTTAAAATGCTGTCTGAACAATAAATGATTAGCAACAGGGGTTCAGGGGTCAACATTCTATAGTGGGGGTTACTTTTCTATGCGGGTCACTTTACCGCCTCACACCGGTATGTTGCATTCCTGTTCTGGACCAGTGTCATGATCTATCAGGCTACAAAATATATCTACATCAAATAAAATCTGTTTTCATATGTAATTCTAATAAGTGATGTAACTTGTTTGTTGCAGATGTGGGAAAGAAAGTGTCAGGTAATCCTGTCAAAAATCATAGTTGACCTGTGATCTGTAGTTTTACTGCCACTGTTCTTGCCACTGTCTTTCTTCAAGTCCTTTCTTGTCGTTGGCGTCACCACTGGGTTGACCTGAAACAGGTGACCAGTGGTCAGTCATATGTCCAGATTCTGGGCCTGAAATGAGCTTTTATTGATTATTAAGTCAGCTGTGATTTATACTTCTACTTGTCTTAGATGTTACATTAACTGTTGAACATCAAGTCTACTTTGTTTGAAATGTTTGAAAATAAAATGTAAAAGTCATTAAAGTTCCTTTAACCACTTGAAATCATCGATTATTTATTGATTATTATAAGTCAGCTGTGACTAGATACTTCTACTTGGATGTTAAATTACCTTTCATCATCAACATTATCAGCAAAAATTCAATCATTTAAGCTTAAATGTTTATACAGAGAATATATTTTATTGATCAGTATGCAAAAAAAAAACAATCTACATATATATACAAATGTAATAAAGTTATGTAAAATAGATGATGTAACATCTACTCTGTAAGATTCACATACCAAAAAGGTAATGAACCAAAAAATTTATATTGTCATGTCATTATGTAAGTACATAAAAACACTGTATACTGTTGTTTACAGATAAACATTTTTAACATACATTTAAATGCATGATAGATGCATAGATAGACTTGTTTACTCCATCACCAACTCGACTTCACTGGGAAACATTCAGACATGATAGATGCATAGATAGACTTGTTTATTCCATCACCAACTCAGACTTCACTGGGAAACATTCAGACATGATAGATTCATAGATAGACTTGTTTACTCCATCACCAACTTGACTTCACTGGGAAACATTCAGCCATGATAAATGCATAGATAGACTTGTTTACTCCATCACCAACTCGACTTCACTGGGAAACATTCAGCCATGACAGATGCATAGATATACTTATTTACTCCATCACCAACTCGACTTCACTGGGAAACATTCAGCCATGATAGATGCATAGATAGACTTGTTTATTCCATCACCAACTTGACTTCACTGGGAAACATTCAGACATGATAGATGCATAGATAGACTTATTTACTCCATCACCAAATTGACTTCACTGGGAAACATTCAGCCATGATAGATGCATAGATAGACTTGTTTATTCCATCACCAACTCGACTTCACTGGGAAACATTCAGCCATGATAGATGCATAGATAGACTTGTTTATTCCATCACCAACTCGACTTCACTGGGAAACATTCAGCCATGACAGATGCATAGATAGACTTGTTTATTCCATCACCAACTCGACTTCACTGGGAAACATTCAGCCATGACAGATGCATAGATAGACTTGTTTACTCCATCGCCAACTCGACTTCACTGGGAAACATTCAGTCATGACAGATGCATAGATAGACTTGTTTATTCCATCACCAACTCGACTTCACTGGGAAACATTCAGCCATGACAGATGCATAGATAGACTTGTTTACTCCATCACCAACTCGACTTCACTGGGAAACATTCAGTCATGACAGATGCATAGATAGACTTGTTTACTCCATCACCAACTCGACTTCACTGGGAAACATTCAGCCATGATAGATGCATAGATAGACTTGTTTACTCCATCACCAACTCGACTTCACTGGGAAACATTCAGCCATGACAGATGCATAGATATACTTATTTACTCCATCACCAACTCGACTTCACTGGGAAACATTCAGCCATGACAGATGCATAGATATACTTATTTACTCCATCACCAACTCGACTTCACTGGGAAACATTCAGCCATGACAGATGCATAGATAGACTTGTTTATTCCATCACCAACTCGACTTCACTGGGAAACATTCAGTCATGATAGATGCATAGATAGACTTGTTTATTCCATCACCAACTCGACTTCACTGAGAAACATTCAGTCATGATAGATGCATAGATAGACTTGTTTATTCCATCACCAACTCGACTTCACTGAGAAACATTCAGTCATGATAGATGCATAGATAGACTTGTTTATTCCATCACCAACTCGACTTCACTGGGAAACATTCAGTCATGATAGATGCATAGATAGACTTGTTTACTCCATCACCAACTCGACTTCACTGGGAAACATTCAGCCATGACAGATGCATAGATAGACTTGTTTACTCCATCACCAACTCGACTTCACTGGGAAACATTCAGCCATGACAGATGCATAGATATACTTGTTTACTCCATCACCAACTTGACTTCACTGGGAAACATTCAGTCATGATAGATGCATAGATAGACTTGTTTATTCCATCACCAACTCGACTTCACTGGGAAACATTCAGCCATGATAGATGCATAGATAGACTTGTTTATTCCATCACCAACTTGACTTCACTGGGAAACATTCAGTCATGATAGATTCATAGATAGACTTGTTTATTCCATCACCAACTCAGACTTCACTGGGAAACATTCAGACATGATAGATTCATAGATAGACTTGTTTATTCCATCACCAACTCGACTTCACTGGGAAACATTCAGCCATGATAGATGCATAGATAGACTTGTTTATTCCATCACCAACTCGACTTCACTGGGAAACATTCAGACATGATAGATTCATAGATAGACTTGTTTATTCCATCACCAACTTGACTTCACTGGGAAACATTCAGTCATGATAGATGCATAGATAGACTTGTTTATTCCATCACCAACTCAGACTTCACTGGGAAACATTCAGACATGATAGATTCATAGATAGACTTGTTTACTCCATCACCAACTCGACTTCACTGGGAAACATTCAGCCATGATAGATGCATAGATAGACTTGTTTATTCCATCACCAACTTCACTTCACTGGGAAACATTCAGCCATGATAGATGCATAGATAGACTTGTTTATTCCATCACCAACTCAGACTTCACTGGGAAACATTCAGACATGATAGATTCATAGATAGACTTGTTTACTCCATCACCAACTCGACTTCACTGGGAAACATTCAGCCATGATAGATGCATAGATAGACTTGTTTATTCCATCACCAACTCGACTTCACTGGGAAACATTCAGCCATGATAGATGCATAGATAGACTTGTTTATTCCATCACCAACTCGACTTCACTGGGAAACATTCAGTCATGATAGATGCATAGATAGACTTGTTTATTCCATCACCAACTCGACTTCACTGGGAAACATTCAGTCATGATAGATGCATAGATAGACTTGTTTATTCCATCACCAACTCGACTTCACTGGGAAACATTCAGCCATGATAGATGCATAGATAGACTTGTTTATTCCATCACCAACTCGACTTCACTGGGAAACATTCAGTCATGATAGATGCATAGATAGACTTGTTTATTCCATCACCAACTCAGACTTCACTGGGAAACATTCAGTCATGATAGATGCATAGATAGACTTGTTTATTCCATCACCAACTTGACTTCACTGGGAAACATTCAGTCATGATAGATGCATAGATAGACTTGTTTATTCCATCACCAACTCGACTTCACTGGGAAACATTCAGTCATGATAGATGCATAGATAGACTTGTTTACTCCATCACCAACTTGACTTCACTGGGAAACATTCAGTCATGATAGATGCATAGATAGACTTGTTTATTCCATCACCAACTCGACTTCACTGGGAAACATTCAGTCACGATAGATTCATAGATAGACTTGTTTACTCCATCACCAACTCGACTTCACTGGGAAACATTCAGACATGATAGATGCATAGACAGACTTGTTTATTCCATCACCAACTCAGACTTCACTGGGAAACATTCAGACATGATAGATTCATAGATAGACTTGTTTACTCCATCACCAACTTGACTTCACTGGGAAACATTCAGTCATGATAGATGCATAGATAGACTTGTTTATTCCATCACCAACTTGACTTCACTGGGAAACATTCAGCCATGATAGATGCATAGATAGACTTGTTTATTCCATCACCAACTTGACTTCACTGGGAAACATTCAGTCATGATAGATGCATAGATAGACTTGTTTATTCCATCACCAACTCGACTTCACTGGGAAACATTCAGTCATGATAGATGCATAGATAGACTTGTTTATTCCATCACCAACTTGACTTCACTGGGAAACATTCAGCCATGATAGATGCATAGATAGACTTGTTTATTCCATCACCAACTCGACTTCACTGGGAAACATTCAGTCATGATAGATGCATAGATAGACTTGTTTATTCCATCACCAACTCAGACTTCACTGGGAAACATTCAGTCATGATAGATGCATAGATAGACTTGTTTATTCCATCACCAACTCAGACTTCACTGGGAAACATTCAGTCATGATAGATGCATAGATAGACTTGTTTATTCCATCACCAACTTGACTTCACTGGGAAACATTCAGTCATGATAGATGCATAGATAGACTTGTTTATTCCATCACCAACTCAGACTTCACTGGGAAACATTCAGACATGATAGATGCATAGATATACTTGTTTATTCCATCACCAACTCGACTTCACTGGGAAACATTCAGACATGATAGATTCATAGATAGACTTGTTTATTCCATCACCAACTTGACTTCACTGGGAAACATTCAGCCATGATAGATGCATAGATAGACTTGTTTATTCCATCACCAACTCGACTTCACTGGGAAACATTCAGCCATGATAGATGCATAGACTTGTTTATTCCATCACCAACTCGACTTCACTGGGAAACATTCAGCCATGATAGATGCATAGACAGACTTGTTTACTCCATCACCAACTTGACTTCACTGGGAAACATTCAGACATGATAGATGCATAGATAGACTTGTTTATTCCATCACCAACTCGACTTCACTGGGAAACATTCAGTCATGATAGATGCATAGATAGACTTGTTTACTCCATCACCAACTCAAACTTCACTGGGAAACATTCAGCCATGATAGATGCATAGATAGACTTGTTTATTCCATCACCAACTTGACTTCACTGGGAAACATTCAGTCATGATAGATGCATAGATAGACTTGTTTATTCCATCACCAACTTGACTTCACTGGGAAACATTCAGCCATGATAGATGCATAGACAGACTTGTTTATTCCATCACCAACTCAGACTTCACTGGGAAACATTCAGCCATGATAGATGCATAGACAGACTTGTTTATTCCATCACCAACTTGACTTCACTGGGAAACATTCAGTCATGATAGATGCATAGACAGACTTGTTTACTCCATCACCAACTTGACTTCACTGGGAAACATTCAGACATGATAGATGCATAGATAGACTTGTTTATTCCATCACCAACTCGACTTCACTGGGAAACATTCAGTCATGATAGATGCATAGATAGACTTGT
Source organism: Lamellibrachia satsuma (assembly GCA_033239005.1). Taxonomy (NCBI): domain Eukaryota; kingdom Metazoa; phylum Annelida; class Polychaeta; order Sabellida; family Siboglinidae; genus Lamellibrachia; species Lamellibrachia satsuma. Next base: position 7,428,745 of record BSQZ01000018.1, read on the forward strand.
TTACTCCATCACCAACTCAGACTTCACTGGGAAACATTCAGTCATGATAGATGCATAGATAGACTTGTTTATTCCATCACCAACTTGACTTCACTGGGAAACATTCAGCCATGATAGATGCATAGATAGACTTGTTTATTCCATCACCAACTTGACTTCACTGGGAAACATTCAGACATGATAGATGCATAGATAGACTTGTTTACTCCATCACCAACTCAGACTTCACTGGGAAACATTCAGCCATGACAGATGCATAGATAGACTTATTTACTCCATCACCAACTTGACTTCACAATTACTGTGCGAAGACTATTAATTCACATACATCCACCACTGCCTGTAGTCAGGTACTCGTTTATACTGAACTGAGGCAATGTGGAGTGAACTAAATTGTCCATGCTTTTAAATGGCAGCAAGAGGATTCAAATACCAGTCCTCTGGATTGAGAGTCCACTGTTCTAACGACATGGTAAGGATGGTACCTTAGGCATGGTGATGAGAAGATGGCCTGTGGTCTGGGAACGCTTGGCCTCACTCGAGTCGGGCTTCACTTCCTCGGACAGCACCAGCTGCAGGATCTGAACAGATCAACTTTACTTCATCATTGAGAATGTGTCAAAGTCATGATTCTGACAAAGGTATGAATGGTACACGGAAATTAGGTCAACTATATAGATTAAATGAAAAGGTTACAAACAATGATGGGAGGTTGAATAAACTAATTACCTTGATCATGCCACCAACTATACAAACAATGATGGGAGGTTGAATAAACTAATTACCTTGATCATGCCATCAACTATACAAACAATGATGGGAGGTTGAATAAACTAATTACCTTGATCATGCCACCAACTATACAAACAATGATGGGAGGTTGAATAAACTAATTACCTTGATCATGCCACCAACTATACAAACAATGATGGGAGGTTGAATAAACTAATTACCTTGATCATGCCATCAACTATACAAACAATGATGGGAGGTTGAATAAACTAATTACCTTGATCATGCCACCAACTATACAAACAATGATGGGAGGTTGAATAAACTAATTACCTTGATCATGCCACCAACTATACAAACAATGATGGGAGGTTGAATAAACTAATTACCTTGATCATGCCACCATCTATACAAGCAAGCTACATATTGCAAGATGAAGAATATCAACAATATGACACACAGAAACACATTGAGCAATACAAGTATCAAGTCTACTGAAGTAGGTTGTGTAAAAACATGAACCATAAGTCAATTTATTGCAGTATTTTTGTGTATATATTCATTATGTTTGTTAGGCCTACCTTCCCTTTCAGTGTGACTCGAACATACGTGGGTTGAACATCAACGTCACATAAAGAAGTATCCATGTGTCTGAAACACAAACAAGCTGAGTAGGTGACTGTAGTTGTGTGAGTGCCTGTAGTTGTGTGAGTGCCTGTAGTTGTGTGAGTGCCTGTAGTTGTGTGAGTGCCTGTAGTTGTGTGAGTGCCTGTGTGAGTGACTGTAGTTGTGTGAGTGACTGTAGTTGTGTGAGTGCCTGTAGTTGTGTGAGTGCTTGTAGTTGTGTGAGTGCTTGTAGTTGTGTGAGCACCTGTTGTTGTGTGAGTGCCTGTAGTTGTGTGAGTGCTTGTAGTTGTGTGAGTGCTTGTAGTTGTGTGAGCACCTGTTGTTGTGTGAGTGCCTGTAGTTGTGTGAGTGCCTGTTGTTGTGTGAGTGCCTGTAGTTGTGTGAGTGCCTGTAGTTGTGTGAGTGCCTGTAGTTGTGTGAGTGCCTGTAGTTGTGTGAGTGCTTGTAGTTGTGTGAGCGCCTGTAGTTGTGTGAGTGCCTGTAGTTGTGTGAGTGCCTGTAGTTGTGTGAGTGCCTGTACTTGTGTGAGTGCTTGTAGTTGTGTGAGCGCCTGTAGTTGTGTGAGTGCTTGTAGTTGTGTGAGTGCCTGTAGTTGTGTGAGTGCCTGACTACTGTTGCGTGAGTGACTGTTGTTGTGTGAGTGACTGTTGTTGTGTGCTGTCAAACAGTTTCGTGCACAGTGGTCCCTGTTTTCAATGTCTTCATCCAATAAATGATGCATTACAATGAAATAATGTAGTTTGTGCACCACTGTTAGAGAGGTCAGAAAGTCCACTGAAGAGAGGTTCCAATGTATCCCAGGCAGATGAGAGCACAGTTACAATTCAGGAATCTTGTCAATGTTACTGTACATTTTGAATATGATATACTCATATTGGTTTCTATACATTCATGGGCGTCCGATCTGGAGGGGGCAAGTGAAATTTTTTTAACGTATATTCGTGAGCTCAAAAGTATATGTTAACTTTACATCTTATATGTATATATATATATATATATATATATTATATATATATATATATGCATATATATATATATATATATATATATATATATATATATATATACCATGTTGTTCCCTATAGACGCGCACTACCTGATAGATGCACACCCCCATTTTAGAGAAGTGAAACCATGCACAAAAACATAGATTTTCAGGAGTGAATGCACGCTAAACGTAAATGCCAGCAGTACTGCTGCGGCTGGCGTCACCTTGCGGACTCTTTAGAAATAATTCATAGTGTGTTTTTAGTCGCAACGTGGCACCACATTGTTATCACTACTGGCGGCTTTCGCTAGATGTCTTTGGAAGTACTAGGACTAGCTTTTATCGCTCCCTCGCCGTCAACAAAGCGTGCGAGTTTGAATTGTCTATTTAATGATGCTCAAATAATTGAGTGGTGGCTGGCTGACATTGTTTGTTGGAACTGCAAAATGTGAACGAACTTGCTTTTTCAGTGTTTGTTTCATGCGTTTTTGTAGTGTGTCGATCGAGTGTCGTTTGCTTTGGTAGATGCGCTGAAACTGCAACACCTAATTGTAGGCTTACATTAAGTTTATTTAGCACCATCAAAACAATTCGAAGCACATGTAGATTGGACAAAATACATCAAGCAAAACAAGCGCTAGTTATGAAATAAATCGGTGATCAATGACATGGTTCCCGAGTCATTCCCTAGAAGCGCCCCACATTCTTCGCATAGTTTACAGTGATGCCATACTGCGGATTAGCTACCAGTCAGATTTAGAGGCTGATTTCACCCATAGCGGCATATCATTATTCGGGCCATGTTTGAGAACTAATAGACATGCACCCATGGAACAACACAGTATATATATATATATATATATATATAAATATATATATATTATATATATTTCTTCTTTCTTGCCCCTCCCTGAAAAAAATCATGCGGATGCCCCGTATACACTTTTACCTGGCCATATCAGTCCCCCCTGTGTGGCTTATGTAGTCAGTCTGTGTTTCACTGCCTAGTCTCAGCACTGACACTGAAGTATGATATCAACACTGTTTGGGGCAACGAAAATAGTGCCACCATAAGCTGTAATTGTCATCATCACACTATACAGGTCAACATACTAGCCATGATGTGGAGGAGAGGATGTTTACCTACCTGAAGACAGAGACATCGAGTTGGAAGCAGTCTCCTTCATCACTCAGGTCAAAGCCCACTCTGATTGTGAAACAAACACCAATAATATATTTTCAATTGATAGAAGATAAAATACAACAAGATCAAATATTTATGGTAGAATACACGTATCTGTGTTGGTTGCTGCTGTTTTGAAGTCAGCATAGGTTTCAGTGATGTTGCGTAGTGTGTTAGCAAGTAGATGTGCATAGTGTGTTAGCAAGTAGATGTGCGTAATGTCAGCTTTCACTGCTGTCTAGCTTTGGTGGACAGCAAGCAGAATCAGCAAGTCTTGCCTGCAAGTACAGTAGGAGAGGCTTTAAGACAAGACTCTCAGTGTAACCTACCCAGGTTAACTAATGGATACTGGTCACCATGAGGCACCATGCTGAAACGAGGAGTATGGGGTCCAGAGGAGCAGTGTGCATGACCCACCGGCGTGTCGACATGCTCTGGCACTGCACTGACCCATGTCCCAACTATGGGCAAACAGCATGGTTCAGAAAGCACAGGGAGGGAGTAAACATGTAACTGTATGGTTCACAATGCACAGGGAGGGAGTAAACATGTAACTGTATGGTTCACAATGCACAGGGAGGGAGTAAACATGTAACTGTATGGTTCACAATGCACAGGGAGGGAGTAAACATGTAACTGTATGGTTCACAATGCACAGGGAGGGAGTAAACATGTAACTGTATGGTTCACAATGCACAGGGAGGGAGTAAACATGTAACTGTATGGTTCACAATGCACAGGGAGGGAGTAAACATGTAACTGTATGGTTCACAATGCACAGGGAGGGAGTAAACATGTAACTGTATGGTTCACAATGCACAGGAGGGAGTAAACATGTAACTGTATGGTTCACAATGCACAGGGAGGGAGTAAACATGTAACTGTATGGTTCACAATGCACAGGGAGGGAGTAAACATGTAACTGTATGGTTCACAATGCACAGGGAGGGAGTAAACATGTAACTGTATGGTTCACAATGCACAGGGAGGAGTAAACATGTAACTGTATGGTTCACAATGCACAGGGAGGGAGTAAACATGTAACTGTATGGTTCACAATGCACAGGGAGGGAGTAAACATGTAACTGTATGGTTCACAATGCACAGGGAGGGAGTAAACATGTAACTGTATGGTTCACAATGCACAGGGAGGGAGTAAACATGTAACTGTATGGTTCACAATGCACAGGGAGGGAGTAAACATGTAACTGTATGGTTCACAATGCACAGGGAGGGAGTAAACATGTAACTGTATGGTTCACAATGCACAGGGAGGGAGTAAACATGTAACTGTATGGTTCACAATGCACAGGGAGGGAGTAAACATGTAACTGTATGGTTCACAATGCACAGCACTACTCGTGTTAAAATCTGCTTTACATGACGTTTTATCAAATATATAGAAGTGAACAATTAATGACTAAAAATGTACGATTAGTTCTGCTTAAAGGCCATATTTTGTTCAAATAAATGTATATTTGTATATATATATATATATATATATATATATATATATATATATATATATATATATATATATATGTGTGTGTGTGTGTGTTCTTCAATGTTATGGCAAATCCGAAGCCACATGTTGGCCAAACCATTGATGACATTTATTTTAAACAGTGACAGGTCATATATTTTGTGACACCTGGGGCTTCAAAAGACAGTTAGACATGAAGTTTCAATTTCTTAAAAAAGGAGCCAATAAGTACGAGTTATGAACCCCGCCTCAACGGGTCAATGCTATCAACTTGTCAACAGCCAGGCCACCGCTAGTGTCGGACCCTCTTCCTCTTGTATGGTGCCACGTTGGGCTGACTAACATCAACAGAAACAATCTCAGTCTCTTGAACGTTATCCCTCCCAAAATAAATTTCATCATGCTTCTGTGTCAAAATTGATGTAAATTGCAGAACTACTGGAGTCAGCCGCCATTGTTTTCGAGCCACTGCACAGCTGTCAATCAGTCAGGCCGCTGCACAGCTGTCAATCACATTCAGGCTGCTGCACAGCTGTCAATCACATTCAGGCCGTCGCACAGCTGTCAATCACATTCAGGCCGTTACATGTGCTCCAGGCTGGCGGCTGTGTTCCTCACATGACGTCACAAATCTAATGCTGGTAACTCTCTGCACTTTCCATGAGGCAGCAAATTTAAAGGATCTTTTTATGCTGTATGCTCTTATTCAGTACATAACATATTTTGTAATACCATCATTTGAAAGTCCATCAATCATTTGTCATTAAGGAACATTGCACATTTAATCCCAGAATATGGCCTTTAAGAGCAATAGATGAATGTTGAAGAGTAACTTACTTTGCCTCATTGACATTGAGCATTCGACCATCCTCCATTTGTAGTCTTCTCTGAGGTTTGTTAGCGTCTTCATCATGTTTCCTATAATCAACATGTTCTTGTACTTGTCTTCATAAAAGGTGTAGTGTTCATATGGCAGGATAAGAGATGTGACATCTTTGTGTAAGTCTTCACTGTTGAATATTTCATATATAATTACAGTACCTGTTCCCACACAACAGAGGGAGCCGGTGGGAGTGGAATAGTGGAAGTAGAGAACCCTTTGAAGGCAGCTACTTGACTTGAGTCTTTGGATGTGTTTGCTCAAGTGTGCGGAGAGGAGGAAACTTATGCTGAGTCACATTTTTAGGGTAGTGACTTGAGTTGAGTCACCTTAAGATAATGACTAAAGTCAGAGCTAGTCATTGCAAGATACTTACTACTATTATAATAACACACATAATTCCATAAGTTGTACCATTTAGTCCACTAAAATTGTACCATCTAGTCCACTAAAATTCTTCAAAGCAAATTTACTCATGATAAAACATGACAGAAATCCTTATGTAAAGGGCAGAAACAAATCAGAGAAGTGTGCTTGCTAGACGTACCCGCCCTCTTGTTTCTCTTTGGTTGCCTTCGTGTGTTCGTACATCTCTAGTCGGGACTCGGGTGTGAAGTCCGTTGTCTCCTGCCAGTAGCTGTATGGCATAGCAAAGCAACACTTTCTAAGAAGCATTACCGTTTTCTCACTTTGTAATTTGTGTCTTTTTGTGATGGTTCAAAAGTAAATATACCATGTGGTCTGATATGTATCTATGTGTGCAGAATTACATGTTTCTTTACATTTTTAACAAGAAAGCAACTTAAAACTGAAACATAATTAATATACAACATCTCCAATAAATTGTTATCCTAGTAAACCACGTATTAGTTTGTGAACAATGTTAAGACATTGTAAGACATTGTAATGATATTTGTTAGTTAAAGTTCGTTATCAGCTGCCCCAGTAGTGAAGGATGATAAAGGATTGTCTGCTACAGTCAACTCACGCTTTCTCTGCTGCATCCTCTTCTTCCAGTTTCTTTTTCCGCTTCTCATGATAAGACTCATCTTCTTCTTCTTCATCCTCTGACGTAATCTCTTCAATGTGACTGTGAGTATTCAGTGGAGAGTTAGACATAGCAGACATTCACTGCCTGGTAGATCAATTATTTCAGTAACACATACCACAGGTCAAGTATTTCAGTAACACGTACCACAAGTCAAGAGTTTTAGTAACATGTACCACAGGTCAAGAGTTTTAGTAACATGTACCACAGGTCAAGTATTTCAGTAACAAGTACCACAAGTCAAGTATTTCAGTAACAAGTACCACAAGTCAAGAGTTTTAGTAACATGTACCACAGGTCAAGTATTTCAGTAACAAGTACCACAAGTCAAGTATTTCAGTAACACGTACCACAGGTCGAGTATTTCAGTAACATGTACTACAGGTCAAGTGTTTAAGTAACACATACCACAGGTCAAGTATTTCAGTAACAAGTACCACTGGTCAAGTGTTTCAGTAACACATACCACAGGTCAAGTATTTCAGTAACACGTACTACAGGTCAAGTATATCAGTAACATATACCACAGGTCAAGAGTTTCAGTAACATGTACCACAGGTCAAGTATTTCAGTAACACGTACCGTGTTTCAGTAACATGTAGTACAGGTCAAGTATTTCAGTAACACATATCACAGGTCAAGTATTTCAGTAACATACACCACAGGTCAAGTGTTTCAGTAACACACACCACAGGTCAAGTATTTTAGTAACACATACCACAGGTCAAATATTTCAGTAACACATACCACAGATCAAGTGTTTCAGTAGCACATACCATAGGTCAAGTATTTCAGTAACACATACCACAGGTCAAGTATTTTAGTAACACATACCACAGGTCAAGTATTTCAGTAACACATACCACAAGTCAAGTATTTCAGTAACACATACCACAGGTCAAGTGTTTCAGTAGCACATACCACAGGTCAAGTATTTCAGTAATACCACACACCAGAAATACACCTCGGTCAAGCCACATTGCATATTTGCTAGTCTTGTTTCTTTTGTATATTCAATGATATAAAGTAAACTGTTGGTCTTCCAACTGTGCTACACGTGTCGCTATTGCATCTTCCAACTGTGCTACACATGTCGCTATTGCATCTTCCAACTGTGCTACACATGTCGCTATTGCATCTTCCAACTGTGCTACACATGTCACTATTGCATCTTCCAACTGTGCTAGACATGTTGCTATTGAATCTTCCAACTGTGCTACAAATGTCACTATTGCATTTTCAAACTGTGCTACAAGTGTCACTATTGCATCTTCCAACTGTGCTACACATGTCGCTATTGAATCTTCCAACTGTGCTACAAGTGTCACTGTTGCATTTTCCATGCAAGAAAGAGTAAACTTAAGAAAGAAATTACTCAACAATACAATTAATATGTCTGTAATTAAAGTTAAGCATAAACCAATCATTCTTTTGTGGCAATATTTCCACCAATCAGTTTGATTTATTTTGCAGTAAATAATGTGTGTGTGTAAGATGGCTAAGGTATCTAGCCAGACACATTTAGACAAATCAGCCACCTGTCTGAAAAATATCTTACTTATACCTAACTAGCTGTCATAGCCGAGTTGTCCAGCATTGCACGGGAGAAAAGGCAACCACTGCAACAGCTTACAACTTACAACTTCTTTCTCTACCCTGTTAAAGTTTGGTAGGGCAAATACAATTTCATGCTCCAAAAATCATGTACCATTATCAGGGCTGGGTCCAATTATGTAATTGTAATTGATTACAGCAAAATCGTGTAATTGTAATTGTAATTGATTATGGTTTCAAAATGTTGCTGTAATTGTAATTGTTATATTTTGTATAATTTAAATTTTATTTCAATTACAGTACATTTCATATCACAAACTACCTGAATGAATTGTCAATAAAAATATAATTTAAGTCTCACATGAGTTGAAAATCAAGACTAATAATAACACCTGCTTATATATTTATATTTAAGTCTCAGTATTCACTGTCTGGTGGGTACTGGTCAGTGGTGCTAGTGGTGGGTAGCCTTAGCAATTAGCCTTTTCAGTAAGTTGGTAACAGCCAGGAAGCAATAAACAATGCACATACATTCAGTGAAACATTGCAGAGTTAGCAAGCCAATTACACCCCTTGTGTTGTGGTGGGTTGGAGACAGGTCAGGTGGCAAGGACCATTTATATGGCCTCTCTTCCCATTCCCAACTCACACAAAGCAAAGGGCAGACCAATTAAGAATGTCAGCTTAGAGCAGGAGCTACAACCTCAAAGTAAACATATCAAACCCTATTATTAGTATTTTCCAAAGAAAAATTTAAGAAATGCGCACGAATAAATGTCTGCATTGGAATATGTCCTGTAGGATTATGTCTGGATATTGCATTGTATTTTTATATAATAAAATATGTTTTAATGGCTATCTTTTTATTTAGTATAATTCAAAGTCACAATCCAACAAAATGTACAAACATTACCATTATATTTGTTTATCAATTGTGTACAAAATATTGAAATTCAGCAAAGCACGCAAAAATACATAATTTACAAATGCTGAATATATTTGGTTCCGCATAATGTAATTGTAATTGAAATTGAAACAGTGTAATTGTAATTGATTTGGAAAATTATGACTGTAATTGTAATTGTAATTGAAATAAAATATTTAATGTAATTGTAATTGATATAATTTTGTGTAATTGGACCCAGCCCTGATTATTCGTACCATACAAAGGAGCTTATGTAGTCGGAACAATCATAGAAAACATGCATATCAAGTCTACATCAAAGATCCACATAAGTTCCTTTGTAAATCTTAAACACTCCCGAACGCTTACACAATACATGTGAAACTGACGGGGATATGAGGGAACAGACGGGTAGACAGCCACATACTACAGATGAACAGAACATGTTTCAAATGTTCAATGTCTTTTACCTGTAGAAGTAAAACAGATGTAAACACAAAGTAACTTATGGCACCTAATCATCTCTTATGATATGTTTCACTGCTGTGCATTTGGTTGGTACATTAAAATCAAACCTACCACGTAGACTGAGTGTTGATGTCTGTATACCATGTGCCATCAAATCAAACCTACCACGTAGACTGAGTGTTGATGTCTGTATACCATGTACCATCAAATCAAACCTACCACGTAGACTGAGTGTTGATGTCTGTATACCATCTGCCATCAAATCAAACCTACCACGTAGACTGAGTGTTGATGTCTGTATACCATGTGCCATCAAATCAAACCTACCACGTAGACTGAGTGTTGATGTCTGTATACCATGTACCATCAAATCAAACCTACCACGTAGACTGAGTGTTGATGTTTGTATACCATCTGCCATCAAATCAAACCTACCACGTAGACTGAGTGTTGATGTCTGTATACCATCTGCCATCAAATCAAACCTACCACGTAGACTGAGTGTTAATGTCTGTATACCATCTGCCATCAAATCCTGGTTTCTTCGGCTTGTTTTTCTGTTCCTGTTTCCGTCTTGCTTCTTCCTTTTGTTCTGCCTGTTCAGCAGAGATTTCACCCAGAATTATATTCGTCCAAAGATTCACTTTGCAGCTACAGAAACATATATGAAATGTATATGAAGAATTATTTTCCTAATTGGTGATATCTAAGTGAATCTTAATATCATAAACTGTATGTGTGTTTTAATCACATTTAAGAGTACTGTGACATCAGTAAGTCTTTATTTGCTTGGCATTATGATTGCATGTGACGACTGATATTAAACATCAGTTGGGAAATATATAAACATATTACTTTCCAAACAGTACAACAAATGATAAACTGTCCTTGTTATTCACTGAAACAGGGTAAAACAGTATGCAATTTTATTCTGTTTGTGGAAATCTCTCAAATATATAACATTCACCTATTTCATTCTGTGTTCTGTTTAAGGAAAAAAAATATTAAACACACCAACAATACTATAAATCATTGACAAACACAGAACAAACGAGAACCCACCAACAATACTATAAATCATTGACAAACACAGAACAAACGAGAACCCACCCGTTTCTTGAAATATGCACGTTCTTGTTCCACAAGTGTTGGCTCAATCTCTCGCAGAGCCTGAACATGATCAATTATGATTCGTTACCTTATGAAATATACTAATAAATAAATATGCTATAGACAAAGATTTTATTGCTGGCATGCACTTTCAGTCAAATCTTGTTCACATTTTCTTGAACATTACACATACTTGCCTCGTTCTTATTGCTAATTGATGTACAACTGGAGCCTTGCGTAAAATTAGAGGTCAAATGTAGCGCATAACAGGTCAACATAACCATAATAAATTTTTTTTGAAGCACTGCAATTTTTATTTGAAGATTAATAAAATGAAATTCAACCATGTTTGTCACTAGTTATGTCAACAATGGTCATATACATGGCATGAATGAAAACCTAATCATATCTTCATTTGAAGTCTCAGTCTGATTTATTTTGATAACTGACTATTGAAAGCCACTGTGCTAGAAAACATTATGTTGCTGTTCGAATGTCCTGTTACAAGTTTAGAAATTCCAGATTTTGCAACTGGCATTTATTAAAACACCTAAACTGATATTATTGTGCAACGGTAACTATATTTATTTTGTGACATACATATAAGATTTTATATTGACATATACCTGTACCGCTAGGATTCTTTCAGACTTATCTACTGCAACTCCATCAAGTTTCTGAAAAACAAATTCATATATGTTTATCTTGTTTAAATCTGACAAACCTGGCATGTTCCTTGGGTGTGTAAATAGGGAATATATATTATTGTGAAAAGCCTAATTTCTGAAATTCTGTAACAATATATTGGACTAATAAGGTAAAAAACATACCATAGCAACAAATTGCTTTCACTACAATTCACAGACTGTTAGTGATCGATTATAATAAATTGTAGGTTAAAAAAAATATATAATTTGATTACTAAGATTGAAAGCATGCATAGGTTAAAAAAATATAAAAAAAAACTGTGCACATGTAAAATAACACAACATTTTTTTTCATAGTTTTTATAATTACATACATTCACCAGCTCTAATATTCATGTATATTGTTGATTTTATACTATATACAGCACTTATCATACTTCACTGTTTTTGTAACCATCACAATCTGAAACTATTCTATCCAAAGTGTCTGTGTCACAAACTTACTTTGAGTTGTGGAAGAGTTGCTATTACATACTGCCTGTATCCCTCAAAGTCTGCGCAGGGGTTGCCAGTGAGGTATCTGTGCAGGAAATACATGAGGAAATATTTGAAAGAAACAGCTTTGATCTGCATCATATCTGTGCAAGAACAGTGTCACGTGAAAACTGTGAATGAAATCAACTGTAGAAAAAATTTAAACACACATTATATATGCATTTATTAAAACACCCTCCAAAATCGATTTAGCCCATCATGAATCAGTTTCATTGATGTTCAAGGTTGTAGCCTGTGAGTAGTTTAAGTATTATGTATAGTCAGTTTAATAAAAGTGCATATTGCTGTTAAAAGCATAGAAAGAGTTGACTTTGATCATAGTTAGATCGATTAACTTGTGAAAGTACAAACTGAGTCTGAAATGAGACAAGCAAAATTCGAATTGAGAAGGCACCTTTAATTTAGATAATGCAATGATAGAAAAGGTGATAGACAATGGATGATTGAACAAAGCACTCACAATTCTGTGAGGTGACTCAAGCCCTGTAAGCTCTTGATGCTGGAGATTTCACCAACAAAATTAACAGTCAAATCTAACTTCTGCAAAGATTCACAAGCTGAAAATGAATAAACAGAATGATGAGTACACAGTATTGCACAAAATATAATCATATATACTGAATACGGCTGAAACACAGCACATTGCTGATACACATTTTGAACTACCTGTACAACTGCAGCATTGTGTTTTACAAATGTTTGTGCTTAGAAGCTGGACAACACTACGGGTGCATTTTGTATAAGAAATATTAAACCCAGTAGGAATAAACTGTCCATGTCGTGACACATACAATTTAACAAATACCTTCTGTATTACCCGCGGTAGATGTAATCTGGAAAATGTGGTTTGTTGTTGATCTTGTAACTTAATAAAATGATTGCATCAAGTTGGATAGAATTCAAAACTTTCACATTTTGAGTTGATAATTAGAGCTGTATGTAATTATATATGCAAAAAGCAAGTGAGACAACCAGAAAATATAACTGCTTTTGCATTGATGATGCAGGGCATGAACAAACTTGTTAAATTTATTTACATGTTGCATGGTTTTTAAAAGCACATTTCTATATATTTAAATTATTTACTATTAGGGAATTAATATTGTTATACCATGGGATAAGGTAAAAAAAAAGGTTATTACAAAACATTGCTAATGTAGTTTCTGTGCACTGCAGTATGGAAAAAGACAATATAAAAGCATGACCTTCATGTCACAAGCATGGATGTAACACATCCCAGTAATGTACAAATTATAAAAACTGATACATATAAAGTTTCATTACCTTCTAAATTTTCAATCTTTTCCACATTGTTGATGGCCAGATTTAAGTATTCCAGTTCTTTTAGTCTGCTCACATTCTCTGAAAATAAACAAGATCATTGTACAGTACTAACAGAAATCTGTACTAACAGAGATCAGTACTTTTTAGCCTGGTAAAATTTTCATTAACAGCAATATCCATCTAATATTCTAAAAAAAAAATTATGTGAAATTTACATTTTAAGCAGCATTCTCAGGATCAGTTCATTGTTGAAAACAACTCGGAAGTTATTTCATTGTCCCTTTCATGTCAATTTGGGCATTAAAAATTTGTATGGATGAAAAGAGATAAAACACAAACAATATTGTTATAATAGTGACCTAAAGAGAATATAGTATTTACATACCTATTCTTGGTATCAGATTGTTTTGTAAATACAGGATCTTTAAATGCTTGCACCATTTTCCAATGTATTCAATCCTGAAAATGAAGCAAATAATTGTGTTTTAAATACTATGGAAACTGAGTAGAAGTTAACAAATAAACCATTCTAAGTTACATAGAAATAACTAATTGAACACAATACAATAATATATGAATTTTGTAAACAATGAAAACAGTTTCTAGGTTTTCATGGAATAAATTTCTTAGATTGATGGGTGTTCATATTTAAGAGTCTTAGCATTGCATTTACATAGTCAGCCTTAGACTTACCTTTCTATGTCTTGCTGGTGAAGAGATATTTCCTCCAAAGTAGAAATAATACATTCATTGTGCTCAGCTCGTTTCCTGATAAGATCCTCTGTAACTGGAAACATAATTATTCTTTCAGTTAGCAATAACTACCCAAACATTTCTTGGGTTATAAATCTGTTATGTTAGTTTAATTTACACAATTTTAAATAACATTTGCTAGTGATTTTTCAACAATGAGCATTTTTGGCAGCAATTTACACCAACTGGTGCAACAAGTGTTTTTAAATGACCAACTTTTTCATGAACAACATTTAAAAGACAATTCTCTCCATAAATTGCAGTACTACATGCACACTATCATCTTTTCTCTTTCTCCAAATATATTTTATTACTTTTCTGTTACTGCACACATACACCGAGTCTGTAAGCCTTGGAGAGAGGGTTGACTCGTACCCAGTAGAAGAAGAAGAATTACCCTCCAGCCAGGAGGTTGTATGGACACAAAGACCTAGCAGCTGTAGACCCATATAACATGGTGGGAATATCTACACTGATCATTATACCACAGGGTGTGGACATGCCCCACCTTAACAATCTTTTACTTTCTGACAGAACCATGAAAACGACCACCTAGAGCCCCCAAACTTCTCATATATCTATTATACACGTCATGTAGTCAAAAAAGTACATTTGCTTTCTCAAAATGATAAAAATTTACAAAAGAATTAAACAAAAACATCGCCATCACCTACACGTAGCACCAAGGCTACCATAAAATGATGCATATGACAAGGCGTCGTTCAGTTTCATTGAAACTTCATGTGGCGGCGTTGCTATTACAATTATGTATTTCTGTGTTTTAATTGTGCGTGCGTGCCTCATTGCATTTAATTATTATGTTTCAGTATTACTTGTATTTTTTCTTTGTGCTATATATGGCATGTCATATTCTTAGATAATTAGTTTTATTCATATTATCATCAGTGTGATTTATATATATATATATATATATATATATATATATATATATATATATATATATATATATATATATATATACACATACACACATGCATCATGTTTACGTAATTTATTTAACTCATTAATTTCACAAACTATGTATTTTTAGCACATTTGCACTATATAAGTGTACTTTTCATTATTATTATTATGTATGTGTGTGTACTGCATCTAGTAAAATTTGATAAGTTATAAATAAATGGTGATGATTACATGTATTAATATTGTGTGATGTCTGGGTGTGATGCTGTTTTAACAGTCTATTTTTTATGTATGAAACATCTACATGCCGAATAAAAACATGCTACTTTTCCTGAAGAATGTGCTATATGCTGCAATCTACATGCATGTATCTTATTTTGAGTTTAACTTCATACTAATTGTGGGAGGGAGCAACCACTGATCTATAGAGAAATAAGTGGTATCAACAGATACATACTAGTAACCAATTTTGTGACAAAGTAATAATAATATTTTTATTGAGGTCATTTGTATTAGATTTTACAGTGCGCTTTAAATGATGCGTTAATACTGGTGCCAACATAATTACTGTATTTAGAAGGCAATTGGTATTAAAATAGCACTGTAAATATGGACAAAGTCCATTCAGAGATACTTAAAATACATATATAACACAATCTGATGATAATATGAATAAAACTAATTATCTAAGAATATGATATGTCATATATATATATATATATATAACACACAAAAAAACCCAGTAATACTGAGACATATACATAATTACATGCAATGAAGGACACACACATGCATAATTAAAACACAGAAATATATAACTGTACGATGTTTGATTTTAATCACAGCAGCTTCATCGCACAGAGTCAGAGTTTCAGTGAAACTGAACGATGCCCTGTCATAGTCTATAGATATATAAGAAGTTCGGGTGCTCTAGATGGTCATTTCCATGGTTAGGTCAGAAAGTAAAAGATCGTCCTCACTTTACCCTACCTGTCCTACACCTACAGAGCCAGTGGCTACACACAAGTTGACGTACCCGGTAGAAGACTGTCACAAGAACATAAACATAGCCATGGCATAGCTAGCCTAGGCATGCCATAGCATAGGGCGTCATAGGCTAGAGCTAGAAAGAACATTTCATTATTCGACCTTGGCTTGAAATACGATTGTAGCAGGCTATCAGACGTTTACCCATTGGCGGATGCTGTCCACGGGATTACGCACCAAGTGGTTCTTCCCATTATCAAAGCAGATGTTGATGCCAAGTTCTAGCGCATTCGATCAGTGCCCAGTCCCAGGCTATGCCTATGGCATGCCATGGTCATGGATCGGCACGTCGTCAGCTCAGCTTTTAACCAGCTAGCTGTAGCTTTTGGAGCAGCCAACCGCCGGCTTGAATTGCGTGCACACATCACAATCACACGAATACCTTCAAAACTTACTTCGAACCATTGTTGACCATGTGTTTCTTGATAACAAAGTCCTCACCAAACAAACATCATCGCTCGCACTTGTATCCTACGACGCTAGCCTCGTTTTCAAAGCCAACGGGAGAAATCTGTGGAAGGGATACGTCATTATTTGGATACAACAAGCTTTCTTTCTACAACTAGTTTGACGCGAGCCATCAAATTAAATTGTATTTAAATAACTTGGTAAAGCATCCTTTTTGTGATAAACTAAACAAATAGTATTGATCATAATGAAGAGTCACATTCCCAGAATATTCATCAATGTATTTTAATTAATATTATGTCGTATATGACCTAATCAATTTATCAAGGTTTCCGCAGATGGGTTTGTTGAAATACAAAAGTTTGGGTTTAAGATGTTCCGAAATGTTTTCTCAATTAATTTGTAATTACTCCAATTTTGTCCAGTCCATAGTGCATTGTATACATTTTGCAGGTAAAAAAAGTAGAAAGAAAACATTATGCAACCAATTAGTGTCCACAGCCACTCAGCAAAAATATATATAATTTTATCTAATCCCAATTTTGTAGAAATGTATATCTTGTCAGAACAAAATGATTGGTTAATAAATAAAACAATGTTTGACAACAAAACGTAAGCATAGTGTAGTAAAAATCCTACTGGTCTTCAAACTTGGCATATACGTTTATCATGTCCTGTATGAGAGGACTAATTAGTATTAAAAATAATTGGCAATAAAGCATAGAACATGTTTTCTGTAGCAGTATATGTGTTTGGCCACCGGTAAAAACCCACTGCGCACTTCCCCCACATTATATCCAATCCTGGCAACATATAACTGACATGTAATCTAAGTGGGAGCAGGGTGAGTGGTTTAATTTAAACATTGTACAATCACATAAATAAAAAAGTACTTTTTATACAAAATTACGAAGTAACCGATCAACTTGTGCTTCAAATTAGAATCAGAAAGGATTAGTTTCAGAAAAAAATACAACGAACCAACAATAAAGGTAAAGGTATGTTCTTATATAGCGTGGTATCCGGTCCATAGGACTGCTCAAAGCGCTTTACACTTCACCCCCTGGCAGACCTGCTCATTCCAAGGCCATCTCAACTTCTTTGCGAAGTATTCAGCCATGCTGCAATTGCTGCGCAAAGGCTATTCATTCACATATCCACCACTGTCTGTATTGCCAGGTACTCATTTATACAGCTGAGTGAACTGTGGCAACGTAGGGTGATCAAACTTGCCAAAGGTTCGAAGCGACCGCAGTGGGATTTGAAACCAGGTTCTCTCGACTGGGTCCGGCCTTCTAACCGGTGTGCTATCGCGCCACACTAACACTCACTGATATTAAACAGAAAAAAAATGTGAAAATAGGCTAATCTGACGTTTGAATAACCTCAAACGTGATTGACCATTCATTGGTATAGATACGTTTGTTTTATCGCACGGCAAAAGATTCATACAAATTACGTGTTGTACTTCCTCTATTGACTTTGATCATTAGATTGGGCAACTTGCATAAGTGTGAATAGCTTCATACCATAGCATATACAGTCAGATTACTTTTGCCAGTTTGTACGATTTCACCAAAACAAACTAAATAACAAATGTGTACAAACGAACTAGCATGTCATAGCAAAAAATCAAATCGAGGAGAAATGATACACATAACAACTTGAATGTAAAATGAAGAATGCTTAAAAATTCTTCTTTTGAAACAAAACAAACCAAATAAATTCTGTTCTTGTTTTCAAATAAAACCTATTCTAAAGGAATTTCTTATGAAAATAGTGCTAAAGTCAGATGCATTGACTACGTATTATCAACTTTTTAATCAAAATGTACAAATTCCTTCCACACTTCGTAAAAACGTCCATCAAGTTGGTAGACATATGAGTAATGATTTTCTTCAAAACACAACTATTGAAATTAATTACTCTCAATGCTTCGGCTGCCATCAGCAGCCATTCTCATGAATTCTGGGAATAATTCTTCTTCAGCTCGCCAGTTGACTTGGCAAGCAGGTCGTCCTATAAGTGGAGGATACTGACTTAGCCACGTATGCGATGGCCTGCTTGCCAAGTCAACTGGCGAGCAGAATAACTAGTTGTCTTAGGATTCCTGATGGAGGCTGCAGATGGTAGCCGATACATTAAGAGTAGGTAATCTCAACAGTTGTGGTTTGAAGAAAATTGTTACTCGTTCCTTCTACACATTTACATGTAAGAAAATGTATGAATGAACTAGTAGCAGAAGCTGTGGAATTGCAACATAACATTGCTGTCATCTTCCATTTCAATGTTTGAATGTTAACATGCTATCACCTTCCATTTCAAGGTTGGAATGTTAACATGCTATCACCTTCCATTTCAAGGTTGGAATGTTAACATGCTGTCACCTTCCATTTCAATGTTTGAATGTTAACATGCTATCACCTTCCATTTCAAGGTTGGAATGTTAACATGCTATCACCTTCCATTTCAAGGTTGGAATGTTAACATGCTGTCACCTTCCATTTCAATGTTTGAATGTTAACATGCTATCACCTTCCATTTCAAGGTTGGAATGTTAACATGCTATCACCTTCCATTTCAAGGTTGGAATGTAAACATGCTGTCACCATCCATTTCAATGTTGGAATGTTGACATGCTGTCACCTTCCATTTAAAGGTTGGAATGTAAACATGCTGTCACCATCCATTTCAAGGATGGAATGTTGACATGCTTTCACCTTCCATTTCAGTGTTGGAATGTTGACATTATGTCACCTTCCATTTCAATGTTCGAATGTTAACATGCTGTTACCTTCCATTTCAAGGATTTAATGTTACCAAGCTATCACCTTCCATTTCAAGGAAAACATACTCTCAACTCCCATTAAAGGATGTTAACATTTTGTTACTTGTTCCTTTTTACACATTTACATGTAAAAAAATATATGAATGAACTAGTAGCAGAAGCTGTGGAATTGCAACATAAGATTGCTGTCACCTTCCATTTCAATATTCGAATGTTAACATGCTGTCACCTTCCATTTCAATGTTCGAATGTTGACATGATGTCACCTTCCATTTCAGTGTTCGAATGTTAACATGCTATCACTTTCCTTTTCAAAGTTCGAATGTTGACATGCTGTTACCTTCCATTTCAATGTTCGAATGTTAACATGCTATCACCTTCCATTTCAAGGATGGAATGTTACCAAGCTATCACCTTCCATTTCAAGGTAAACATACTCTCAGCTTCCATTAAAGGATGTTAACATTCTGTTATCTTCCATTGGAATTTGGAATATTAACATACTTTCAGCGAATGTCATCCCTTCAAGTGGTTCTTTACAAAATCAAGGTTTCTGTAGAATTCAACGTCTAACTTTGTATTAGTTTTCGTCCTGTTTCTGTACCATTGTTCTACACAGTCAAACGCCACTGGGTCCAGCTCCTGGTGGAACTTATTGACAAACAACTGCTTTGCCTTTGGAAGACGCCAGAGGTCACCAACACCAAACTGACAGATGAAACGGAACCAGCGTCCACTGCAAGTCTCCTCCTTACTCTGCCAGATCTTTAGTCTTGTGTAGAAGTACTTGAGGTCAGGGTCACCTGTACCAGTAGTAAAATGCAAAAATGTGTAAAGTTCAGTGTTTGCAAATATGTTTTAAGGAAGTAGGCATATCTTAGGTACTAGCTCCAAATAGCAGTGTTTGATAGTAAATTAAATTGGTTTCATTGTGGAGGTTAGCAGCTGTTTCATTGTGGGGGTTAGCAGCTGTTTCATTGTGGGGGTTAACAGCTGTTTCATTGTGGGGGTTAGCAGCTGTTTCATTGTGGGGGTTAACAGCTGTTTCATTGTGGGAGTTAACAGCTGTTTCATTGTGGAGGTTAACAGCTGTTTCATTGTGGAGGTTAACAACTGTTTCATTGTGGAGGTTAACAGCTGTTTCATTGTGGGGGTTAGCAGCTGTTTCATTGTGGGGGTTAGAAGCTGTTTCATTGTGGGGGTTAGAAGCTGTTTCATTGTGGGGGTTAGCAGCTGTTTCATTGTGGAGGTTAACAGCTGTTTCATTGTGGAGGTTAACAACTGTTTCATTGTGGAGGTTAACAGCTGTTTCATTGTGGGGGTTAGCAGCTGTTTCATTGCGGGGGTTAACAGCTGTTTCATTGTGGGGGTTAACAGCTGTTTCATTGTGGGGGTTAACAGCTGTTTCATTGTGGGGGTTAACAGCTGTTTCATTGTGGGGGTTAACAGCTGTTTCATTGCGGGGTTAACAGCTGTTTCATTGTGGGGGTTAACAGCTGTTTCATTGTGGGAGTTAACAGCTGTTTCATTGTGAAGGTTAGCAGCTGTTTCATTGTGGGGGTTAACAGCTGTTTCATTGTGGGGGTTAACAACTGTTTCATTGTGGAGGTTAGCAGCTGTTTCATTGTGGAAGTTACCAGCTGTTTCATTGTGAAGGTTAGCAGCTGTTTCATTGTGGGGGTTAACAGCTGTTTCATTGTGGGGGTTAGCAGCTGTTTCATTGTGGAGGTTAACAGCTGTTTCATTGTGAAGGTTAGCAGCTGTTTCATTGTGGGGGTTAACAACTGTTTCATTGTGGAGGTTAGCAGCTGTTGCAGAATATTTTAGACATTGCAAATTTTATATGTAAATATGTTTAAATGAAACAACTAAAATTACTGTTCATTACCTGTAACTATATAATTCTTGAAATATGTTAGATTAGTTTAAAAAAAATTGCATAAATATGCATACACTTGATATACCTTTGTATGCCCCAGGCACATCGAGGTGGGGATTGTGATTTAATGTGGCAAAGAAGTGTTCGTCCGGTACTCTGATGTCACGCATCCACTCAAGCAGATCCAACGCCCGCTTGTCATGCAGTAGGTAGTTGACAAAACCCCTGGTGGCCGCGATGTGCATTGAGCCCTTGCTGATAACAAAGCCATCGGGTGGGGGCGATTTCAGGCGACTTGTCCTCCAGTTCTCATTCCACCAGACATATTTGGTCCAGATGATTGGACGTCTGAGGCAAAGAAATAATCATAAGTCACTGTGAACACATAACAGAAAAGCTTAACAAATTGCTATGAACCAGCATAACAAAACTGCAAATATTACTATGTTTATATAGGTAATTCCATGTACAAAATGGTTATTCTTCAACACATTTTGAAGTACCAACTTCTGCTGAATGTTTTGATACGGACAAGTGGTGGCGGCAGCATATATAAATGAGAAGTTTATGTTACTTGTATAACCAATTGCAAATTTTACCATGAAGCGAACGACGCAATCAATATTGTATATGTTGTATTACCTGGCAAACATCAATATCACTGGCATTAAAACTTCAATATCATGTAAGAAATTACATTCAATGCAGAATTCAGCAGAACGTCAACCGTGCTGACCACTGTCTCCAGCACGTTGGTACCAGAGCCAGACACAGAGCTATTTAATTTAATATTCAGATACATTCCAACAATGTGCCATGAACTGTATTGGATACATGTACATTGTATGACAAAAAGTGAAAGCACAGAAAGACAAATACAACACAATGGATTATGACTTACTTGTGTGGACTTCCATCAATATCATTGGCACCATCATATGCCTTCAATATCTGCACAAGCTCCAAGTTTGTCTTGAGTGGATATTCCCGGCCTGTGAGATTGATGAAGTATTTCCAGTGTTTGTACTTCCACAACTCTTGCAGACACACCAACTCTGCTTCCAGCAAGCTGAACTCTGACCACTCTACTTTAATAGGATGTTCAGGAATGATAACATTTGAAAAACACCCAGATATTCCGTGCACTGCTTGATGCAAACTATCAGATGCCTTCGCATCCAGATGCACACAGTACACATTGTGTGGTCGGTAAATGGCATGAAGAAGCCTTTCCATCTGCTCAACATTTTCATGCATTACAATGCTAAATGCCAGCGGAAAATCCTTTTCCTCTGTTGTGATTTTATAATCATGATAGTGTCTGTGCTTCAAGAAAGCATCACAGTTGGCTGTTAGATCCAGATAGTCTCTGTCAGTGATCATATCAAGACGTCGACACCATTTAAATGAGGCAGCATATTCAAGTTCTGACGAAACAGCCTCAAAGATGGCAGCACAGTCGACAGGGCGCTCCCTATTGCCATCTTCTTTCTTGCTGACAATAGACGTACCAAGAACTGGTGGACATTTCTTCTGTAAAAATGCTGGTTTGCATGAAGCAATGTATAACCAACAGGTGATGCAAGCCAATAGAATGATTAAAATCTTAAACCCCTGACGTATGACTTTATTTGCTCTCAAGGCTGGGAACATTGTAGTTGATGTACCTTCCTACAAAACAAGTTATCACAACATTAGAGAGTATGGGGTGGATAATTACTGTATTACCCATCACGTTTCCTTGATCACTTAACTTGAATGTTTTGATACCACATCTGGTCAAATCATATTACGGAAAGGTAAACAAATTATACAAAATGGTGATATTATACTCATTTTATGTTTATACCGATTAAAATATTTCAATCGTATTCCATATTCTAGCAAATGTTTCACAAGAAACACCCATCATTAATAGCTAAGTCAGTTTAGAATATTGCAATCAAAATTGAAAAGCGGAGATAAGTTAGAAAGAATGTAAAGTATGACTAGGCCTAATCTGCACTAAAAAATTATTTAGACCTGAAGAACTTGTCAGACTCATTTTTTAGTTCTCACAACACCAGGGATTAGGAGACTATGAGATGCACTGCAGAATAATATATGTGTTTAGTAGCAGGTAGGAACAGGTAGGAGCAGGTGAGTGAACATATTTTAGGTTAGGTGAGTTTTACTCACTTCCTGTGAGTGTGCAGGAAGTGAACCTGCTGGACAACATACAAATTGGCTATAGGTTTGGCATTATCGGACAACGTACGATTCGGCTACACACACTAATCCAGACATAGCCATAAACCTAAATGTTACTTATACAAAAATATGACCACAGATTTATGTGTGCATGCGTATATAAGTTTAAGCAAATATATATATAAGTAAATACTATAACACAACGATATGTCTGCAGACACCAAGTACACCAGTCAAAAGGAAAACTGGTTATGTGGAACGGGTCGAGAATAACGCCAAAAGGTGTGACAACACTGGCTACGACAAATACGAAAACTGGAGAAACCTGAGATGTAGAATTTGTTGTAGTAAAGAACAACTTTACATGTCTGATGGGATCGACTGCAGTACAAGATGGGCCTGCTAACGGTTCATAGAGACAAGTTTGTTGTGCAAGTCAAACAGAGTCAATTTGGTCGATAGCCATGTGGTCAATATCGATGGGCTAGATTGCCATAAGGTCTCAAAGTGAGTAGTGAGATATTCCAGAAGCGGCTGAATGAAGCATTGGAAAGTCTGCCAGGTGTTATATGCGTAGCCGATGATATCCTCGTGGATGTGGTGACACAAAGGTGGTGGCTGAACATGACCATGATGAAAACTGGGTAAAGCTACAACAGAGATGTCTAGCGAGACGCATTAAGCTGAATGATGACAAAGCAGTGCTGAAACAAGATAACGTGGCATTCATGGGACACATGATAACCACTGAACGCACCAGAGTAGATGACGGAAAACTTAAAGCAATTATGAAGGTGTCGGCACCGACCAATGTACAATTTTGTGGCATGATACAGTATCTTGCGTGGTTCACGCCAGATCTAACAAGTGACCTGGTACACATACGATCATTGACATGGCAAAATGCAGAATGGAACTGGTCAAAAAAATGCACAAAGACATTCAACAGTGCAAAGAAGATCTCCAGCATCCTGATCCTGGTCTATTTTGACCCCGACAAAGAGTTTGTGTTGCAAGTAGACAGCAGCAAAGGTGGTTTGAGTGCTATTTTGGTGCTGGGTGGGAAGCTGGTCACTCGACTTCTCAGTCTTTAAAGAATACGGAATGGAGATGGGCAAAACATAATATCTCCAAACATCACAATATGAATAATCTGTATTGAAAATTTCCCCGAAACTGCGTAAACTGATCTGATAACTATTAATTTGAAACACAGATTCTGCCTAAGTACTAAATTATTAACTAAGTTGTAAGTCTAGGCTTGGGCAGCCAGGATCATGACATGGTCATGGGCCTGGCGTGGGCCGATGTCAAGCCGTGGTTCACTAGTTGACAAATTGTTAAAATTATACTGTTTATCGCTCACATGAAATGAAGAAAAACTCGAATTCTCTTGTTGTCAACTAGCCTATTTTACTTACGAATATGCTCTATGCAATTATCAGTCCAAATACCATACAGAAGCAGTTGATAAATTATAAAAAGTATTGTTTTTTCATCGATTGTCCACTTCTCACACAGCTCTATGAAGGTGACATAGACGCTGGCGACGCCTTACGACCATGCGGAACATTACTACCACTACAAACTTCCCACCAGTGGACATTTAACAAGATTAAACAAGATTGCCATCCCAAACTACAAGTTCCAGATGGCAAGTGGACAAGGAAGCCATTGGCTTATCGAGAGTCCAACAATTGTATCATCGATGTGTAGCCCGCTCTTATCATATATATGTCAATTCTATTTTTAAACATATTCACACTACTAGCATTAACACAATCATTTGGCAGTTTGTTCCATTCATTTATCACCCTCTGTGAGAAAGAGTACTTTCTCATGTCCAACCTACACTGTTCCTTAACTAATGCTGCTTTGTTTCCTCTGGTTCTACTGCCTTCTTTAAGTTTGAAGAACATATTCCTATCAACATCCTCATAAGCGTTCACTATTTTAAACACTTCTATTTGGTCTCCTCTTAGTCTCCTGGTCTCTAGTGTTGTCAAACCACATTGTAATAAGCGACTTTCGCAACTAAGGTCTCTCAATTCTGGAATCATTTTAGTTGCTCTTCTTTGTATTCTTTCTAGCTTGTCCATGTCCTTCTTACGATACGGCCTCCATGCTTGTATACAATATACCAAATGTGGTCTAACTATAGCTTTGTACGGGGGTACGATTAGATGTTCTCCTTATACGTGATAGTTCTCCTAATTAGCCCTATAATTTTATTTCCTTTTGAAGCAGCAAACAGTATTTCCGGAATAGTATTCATGGATTTAATGATAGGATATTGTCCAGATAATATTGGTAGGGATACAATCAGGAGGAAACGCTAACTTATATATGGTCCGACTCATGACGTCGGACGGAGCAGGCCGCGTTTCGTTGAGCTCTCGTGTGACGATGTTCTGTTGTTACAAATGCGACGGAAAATAATGAAGTTATCTAATGGCATCGAACTTCAAAAGATCCGTACGATGAATCTGGTGAGATAAACGTTCACAATACCCTAGGATAGGGTGGATTTGCACATAATATATGGGTCTGTCAGATTCAGCGTGTTGCCATATTGAACGTCCATCTTGGACATGCCACATTTGACACACCTATCAGACGTGTAACCAACGACAATAAGACACCATGCCGCCAAGCATCACCAAAACAGCTCGTCAGAGGCTACTCGCTTTGAAGGTATTGACAATGAACTTCTAAAACTTACCTTTATTGAAACTCTGAGTGACAGTGATGTTATAAAACAATTGAAACGAGCTCTGTTCCAGCAAGAGATTGCTGACAAAATAGACTACTTAGCAGCTCAGACTGAACAACTAAAACAAACTGTGAAAGAGAAGGACGAGAAAATCAAAGAACTTGAAAGTAGAGTCGACTTGTTAGAATTGGCCAACGTCAGCATCGAGCAATATTCTAGAAGATCCAATTTGAGAATAGAAGGAATACCCGAATCTGTAGGTATTGGTGAAATTGAAAATGCAATCCTAGACATTGTCAGTGATCATATGAAGTTAACTCAAGTCCTGCAGTCTCGCGAGATTGAACGAGCGCACAGAATTGGCCGCCCTAAAACGGATGGCGGGCGACCACGCACTACAATTGTTAGACTAAATAGCGAACGTCGGAGTGACGCTACACACAGAGCTCGAATCAACCTAAAACAGGCCAATACAGCCTCGGGTGTAAACCTTCGTTTATTTGTGAATGAAGACCTCACGAAAACTCGTTCTGAACTTCTGTATGAACTTCGAAAAAAAATGGGCTGATTTCTGACTGTTGGTCTTTCAATAGGAATATCTTGTACAAAGACACTCAGGGTGTTGTACATCAAGTACGAAGTAAACAGGACGCATGTTTCAAGGTGCGCCGTGTTTGACGCCTGTGTTACGTAATTCCTGCGGACATTCCCGAGACACTGCTGCGTCAAATGACGTAAGCATTGTCTGGCACTTGCACACTTGCACACCTTCAAGTAGCGTGAACCTACGTATCCAGTTTCCATGGCACTATGACAGTATTATTATTATTTCTTTATAAACAACATGAATGTATTTTATTAATATAACCTATCCATGTTCTACGGATAGATGATTTGTTACAGAGTATTATTTTATTTTTCAGACTAACTACAATTACAGTAATCTATTTAGTTATGCTGATTTGTACTTGGTACATGCCAAATCATGGTAGTAGGTTATTATATTACTATTGTTTTTGTTTATAATTTTTTTTCGATATCAAGACTATAACCACCCAAGCCTATGTGCGCATATAATTTAATGGACATGTGCGATTATTAATGATTGGCAGTCCTATCTCACCATTGTATTGTGACTTGTGTTATCACCATTAATCTTATTGGTGATAATTGGGAAGGCCAATTTATTAAAGTAACTGGTGGTGGGCTTTCTAAATAATAATTGGCAACATTTACAGGCCCCCAAGATACCTTAACGAAAATTATAAACAATTCCTTTCCGAATTCACACCTATCATTTCGTCATTTGACAGAACAAACTCAGATGTTATTATTGCACGAGACTTTAATATAAACCTTTTGAAAATAAACGAAAAAGAAGTATTCGCGGATTTTTTTATACTTTAATATCATAAAGCTTTTACCCCCACATCACACTTCCTACTAGGCTCTCCAAAAATAATGGAACCCTAATTGATAATTTCTTTTGCAAATTAACTAAATCTACAATGAAGCCTAAATCAGGTATTTTAACTAAACAATTATCAGACCACCAATCATATTTCACTTTTCTAAATACAGTTTCCCACACAGAACCTTTACCGAGATATATAAAAATTACTGTACAGAACTCTGATTCAATATCTGATGTTATACACGAGGTTTTCTCAACAAATGTTTATAGTAAACTCGAACAATCTCCTAATGCAAACCCTAATGTAAATTATGATATCCTACATGACGTAATGCAATTTGCAAAAAATAAACATATGCCATATAAGACAGTTAAACTAAAAAAATACAAACACAAGAAATCCGCTTGGATTACGTTAGGTCTGCTCAAATCCATTCGATACAGAGATAAATTATATAAGACACTAAAACTACTCAACCAGAATCATCAAAATACTTTGCAATTCGGATCAACTTGACTACTTATAATAATATCCTTAAAAAAGCATACGTGCTGTTAGAATCAGTGTTAAGCACGTTGAGCAATCCCAAGGACTGGATAGCGTGCTGTATAACAACGTACCTTTACTTGAGGTCTTCTTACAGGTGCTGCGGTAGCCAGACACAATTTTGGTGGACCGAGAGTAAACAATATCAAGGGTCACTTCAATCGGATAGCTGTTGCCTATCTCCACTTTTTGTGTTTGTACAGGTATGTGTCATAATGTCATATTTCTGCGAATTGCTATTATATGAATTATTTTCTTGGATATGGTGAGGTAAATGTTAAAGTGTATATTGACGGATGGCATCAACAAGTTATGCAATAATTGTATCCAAGTGTTGTGTGGGGGCCCACATTGAAAGTTTATTGTTAGGCGTGGGGCAACAGGTTATGCAATAATTGAACCCATGATGTTTTCGCTTTTGGCGTGGTACATTATATTAAATTGGGGCATCAACGTAATGAGACCGTCCGTAGATGTTTATTAATTTTGATTTTCTGACGCCGACCTTGTGACGTGCTGGCAAAAGTTACCATGCGGTGGGTGTAAGATACGAAGTAAAGGGAATTCAAGGGAGGGGCCAGAACACACAAATGCGACATTAGAGTTCAAAGCCTCTACAACTTTGCTCGCATTGACAACGACGAGTGAAAACCCAGACAACACAATGCCACGCAAGTAATTACTGCGCATTGTTTGACTGTATGCGTTGACAATCTGCATCGGCCGCATCTCGTTTTCTGCTGCCTGCTGCCTGCTTGCGACTGTTCAGCTATCTCTCCATGTACGACAACACTGCGTCCGCATCGTCACGACACGTTCGTCGTCTCCACGTCATGTTGACGGCCGACTTACAGCCGTTCAGCCGAATGTTCAGCTGCTTTCCCGCGCGTGCGACACCAGTACGTCCAAATCAGCCGTCGTCACGACACGTTAGCCGTCTCCACGACATATTGACGGCTAGCGTACTGTGCGTCCAGCCGACCGTTCAACTATCTTCCCCGTGTGCGACATCAGAGCGTCCGCGTCAGCCGTCGTCACGAAATGTCGCCGTCTCCGATCTATTGACATCCGGCCTACTATCGTTAGATCAAGATGTAAGTACATGTTTTGGTTATGGCAATGGCTGTGTAAACTATACAAATATCTGCTGTGAATTTATATATGTGTTTATTCATGGGAAGTTACAAACTTCTTAAGTTTGACTGTGTCGTCTCTTCAATATGCCTATGCTTCGCAATATGAAAGAAATATTTAGTCATGATATTTCTACCACACAATGTTAGAATGCCAGACTAGGCTGAGGAAACCCGGGTTCAAATCCTTTTCCTGCCGTATCAAAGCTTTTGACAATTTTGTTCCCCCACATTACCACATTTCACTCAGCTGTAAATGAGTACCCAGGTACAGACAAGGGTGGAAATGTGAACGAATATTCTTCGCACAGTAATTGCAGCATGGCTGAATGCTTCCCAGAGAAGTCCAGAAGGTGTTGGAATGAACAGGTCAGCCAGGAGGTGAACTGTTATGCACGTTGAACAATCCCAAGGACTGGATACAGTGCTGTGTAAACATAAACATACCTTTACTCGAGGTCTTTTTACAGGTACTGCGGCAGCCAGGAACAATTTTGGTGGACCAAGATTGAACAATATCAAGGGTCACTTCAATCCGATCACTCTTGCCTATTCCCACTTTGTGTGTTGGTACAGGTTGGTGTCATAAGTAGACATAACCTCCTAGCAAGCAGGCCATTCATGGTCCTCTTGCAAATTAATTGGATTATGAGTGGAACAGACATTGCAAAAACTGTAACAATGAATTATGGGGGAGGGGAGAATGTCACATTAGATTGAGAAACTAACTT
The DNA here is from genome assembly GCA_033239005.1 of Lamellibrachia satsuma. Lineage (NCBI taxonomy): Eukaryota > Metazoa > Annelida > Polychaeta > Sabellida > Siboglinidae > Lamellibrachia > Lamellibrachia satsuma. Next base: position 7,458,735 of record BSQZ01000018.1, read on the forward strand.
TTACATTTGTTCTAATAAATCAGTATTAGCGCTGAGTGGTACAGGCTTTTGTTTTGGTAACCAGCTTGATTTGTTTAATGTTGTTATTTATTCTTTCACTCTACATCCTTCTTGTCAAAGGATATTTTATTTTTATGAGCATGTTGTAGTCAAGAAGAGTACGTCATTTATATGAATACAACAATAAGGGAAAATGCATATTGCTCAAACAGAGATACATATGATAGACTGATTCTGTAATTTTCCTCAGCAGAATACCAAAGTGTGGGTGTGCGAACTGTTTCATTGAAGCAGATCTACAGATCTATGTAACTTGTCTGATGGATTTGGTAGATCAGGTGGTCCTCAATGCCAAGGTGCTCAACACTGGCCAGGAGAACTGAAACAGGATGGTGGCCGCCACCTTCCCGTCCTGTATCCATTGTGGAGCGTCATGGTCAATATAGATAGATTGATATAGATGTGTCATGAGAAATAGGCTCTGGAGAGAATAATGTCACTGTCATAGGCACCAGGTTTCTAAATGGTACATCATAGTTACACAACACCATATCTGTAAAGGGGTGCTAAAATTTAGCAAATGTTGTATTGAAATGTTTTTTCTCATAAGTAATTAATACATTGTTTATGAAAACGTTGATCATATTCTTGGATTTATTAAACATAACTTTTTTTTACCAAACTAACGGTGCTTTTCCTCTTTGTTCCCTGCTGTACATGGGTTAGGGTCAGGTAAAGTATTGTCGAGTCACTCTTTCTGTTGCTTCTTTCTATACTTTTCTATCGGCCACCCCCTCTCCATCTTTCATACTCCCCCAATCTTCTCGTATCCCACCTCACGTGGGCCTTCCATCTTAGCTGTTCGCTTCCCCTTTTCTTGCATCCTTGATGTGTTTCCACCTCTCTCTTCCACTCTCTTTACTAGTTTGTCTGCATCCATCCTTACCATGTGGCCTGCCCATATCACTTTGCTTCTCACCAATCTTCCTGTTCAGCTGTCCTGTTGCATCCCATCTTTCCTCAGGTCGTTTGTCCTTCTTTCGTCAACCCTCTTTGTTCTTGTAATTCGACGAACCCATAAACAAACTTGCAGCTGCTGTTGTTGTTCTGTCAACGCCACTGTCTCCAGATACAGATACAGGCATGCTAGTGTAACGCAAGCTCTCGGGAATTTCCTTTTAAGCTTTTTCAAAATGTTTCTGTCCAGCATGACTCCCTCTACCTTTCCCTGAGCATTCGCTCCCTATTGAATAATCACATCGCATTTCTACCTCTGAATGCCCATCCTCATTAACCATTCCTCCAAGGTACACAAAGCCGTCCACTTGGTTGATCTCCTTACCATCCAAACTAAAGTTCAAGTCCTCTGTGTGATGTCCAACCCATTATCACTTCTGTCTTCTACTGGCTCATTCTCAGTCCGTGCTTCTTGAACACCCCCTTCCATTCCTCCAACACTTCCTGTAGTTCTTGTTTGTTGTCTGCTGTCATGCCCAGATCGTTTGCAAACAACATCCTTTATGCTGATCTTCCTGGTGATTAGTGCCAGCACCATGATAAACAGTAAATGGTCACTTCCTTGCCTCTACCCGATGTTTACTGGAAACTCTTCCGACAACCCAGATCCAACCACAACTCTTCTTTTTGTTCTAAGGAACTGGTCTGGGTGTTGCACACCATGACACAGAACTGGCAGTTAAATCTATCATGGTGGCTGTACTCAGTAGGACAGGCAAAGTCGGGGTATGGCATTCCATGGCACATAACTGGCAGGTAATTCGCTCACGATGGCTATACTCAGTAGGACAGCAAATTTGGGGTGTGGCATGCAATTGCACAGAACTGGCACGTAATTCTCTCACGGTGGCTGCACTCAGAAGGAGAGGCGAGGTCGGGGTGTGGCATGCCATGACACAAAATTGGAAGGTAATTATCTCATGGTGGCTGTACTCAGCAAGACAGTCAAGGTTTTGGTGTTGCATGCCGTGACACAGAACTGCCAAGTAATCAGATAAATAAAACACAGTTTGCATGCTCTTTTACAATAGAAAGTCAAAAAATATTAATAGCATACTGTGTTATATCCGTCCAAGATAATTTGTTTGTTAAACTGTTCCTTTATTATCCATGACATAGCCATGATTGACGTAAACGCTAGTACATGTAGTGTTCTTTGTGGAATGCAGTATCATTCATTCAGCTTCTGCAGAGTAAATGTATCAAACCGGTAGAAATGTGCAAAGACTGCACATATTACTGTTCTGTTGTAGGTACAGGACATGGTTCCGGTGACAAGGCATGACATGGTTGGGTCATTATCTATTCTTGGCTGGTAACAACGGATTGATATGGTACGTAGGTAGGTGGTGTAAGACTTTGAAAAGGGCAGGCCAAAAGCGCGTTGCCGCTCTTGAGGTGCGATGCTATAGAAGGTTGTTGGTTATTAGCTGGATTGAAAAGAAATGACTATGTAAGTAGAATCGAAAACAATTGTTGACTATTGAGAACTGTGATGACAAGAAAGCTTCGGTACTTTGGCCACATTACAAGGAAAAAGATGTTTGATTTTAGCAGGTATTGTGCTAGAGGATGCAGAAAGCCCGTTGGGTGGATGAGAATCTGAGGACGAGGCTGCATGGATCAGAATCCACCAAAGCTTCCCATACCGGAGACAGTGGTGGTCAACAAGGACTCTCATCACAGCCACACAGTTAATATAAGCTGGTGTACTGACAGGATAGTAGTTGGTGTAATGCTGGTATCGAGATGAAAAAAGACAGCCATAATTATTATCTTTATGAAGACATAGAAAACAAAATAAAGCCTTTTTAAAATTTAATCCCCACCCCCGGGGGCCCACATTGACGATTCCCCATCTGACCCTCCATGTTCATCAGAAGGGGCTCCTGGGTCACCTTGTAGAGTTTCATCTAGATTGACCCACAAATACGTCCGTGAATAGGACACAACTGACAGACCAATATAAACTTCTTTATAGGTTAGATAGAGTGCACAGAATATGTGTATGCAGACATTGAAAACTAAAGCTGATTGTGTGTTGTTGTTTCTGCGTCCTACCTAAAGAATGTTGGGCTGTTTTGGTATTGTACATTGCTTGACTGTTTTTAGCCCTGAGTGGGAAATGGATTGAGATAGACTAGTGGACAATTTCAGGAGCTGCGCAGATGATTCTGCAGCACCCAGAGTCAGTTGGACAGGGCCCAGAGCTCTTCCAGATGTTCTTTGTACACACCAGTTCCATGTCACGTTGATGGGTTGATTTTTAGTGGGCCATCAATTACATATACTCTGACATCCACAGTTATATAAAGTATACAAGTAAAAGCTTGGTTTTCTTTTCAAGTAATCCAAATTGAAGCATCGATTATGATCATATCAGCTTTCGTTTGATACAATGCGTCTTATCAGTATCAGGTGCTTGAGTAATGGAAAGTGAATCACTGTAGCTGACTGCTGTGTTTGCAGTGTGCTCTGAGTACAACCAAGTACATACGTGGAACATGACCTGAAGTTATCTATCTCCACAGAGAGTGTGGAACCACACCTTCAGTATATCCCAGTAACAACGTTAGTAAGTCACATTGACAGGATCTAGAAATACAAGAATTAGATATTTCAGTAAATTAGATTACATATTAGGTTACGTAATAAAAAAATATGGTGGAAAACTGGGCACCCCTTTTTTCTGAGAATGGACCCGCCCGTTATGTGAAGAAGAATGTTGTTATTTAGGAAAAGAAATAAAATTAACATTCGAGGAGCCACCTTAAAATTTGCATTTAATCAAGTTACTGAGCCAGGAAATTACATTGTTCACTGATGTTATAATAACTTACTATCAACTAACTGTAGTTATTATGCTCTTTCATCTGCAAAGGCAGCCGAAAATCAACTTCGGTAATTTGCAGACATTCTGTATATAATGCAGTAGCAGAACAATATCCAGAATATACTTCTGAAGAGATATTGTCTCATATGCAGTATTTCTGGAATATTGTCCGTGGAGTTAATGATGAGATATTGTCCATATAATATTGGTAGGTATACAATCAGAGAGATGCTAACTTATATGAATCGTACATTGTTAAACTTTTACTATGTGTCACGCCACTGCATTATTAGCAAAAAAGTCCTTTCCGTGGTTGTGCGAAAATTTCTAAGAGAATAAAGCAAGGGAGGTGATCTGATAATTTATTTATTAATATACCTGATGTAGCTGTGGATGTTGAGCTCTGAAATTTAGAGAATATATTATCAATTAGGGAACTGTTCGAGCGGGATAATCTTGTTGGAAGTGTGATTTGTGGAAACAGACTATCTGTCAAAAAATCAAAGAATTCGCTGCATATTGCCATTTCGTTTATCTTAAGGAGAATAAGATTGTAGTCTCTGGCTAAGTTAATAGTTATGTTCGATTTTCTATGGATAAGATTACTGTAGTGAATTCATCAATAAAATGCCTAATATGTTCTCTTACCATAATCGGTGGTCTGTTTATTTTACCAATAGTAATTGCTTTTAATAATCCACCCCCTGTTACCTTAATTATCAGGCCCTCCCAGTATTCGCCCGTGTTTATATTTAATTGTACTCCATATTGGAATATGTTATCTACATATATTATTAAGCCTCCATTATTACTCTTTCCTTGAGCAATGCGGTCGTACCCAGGTAATTGTATATTTGATAAATCGGTCAGGTTGGATATCCAGCATTCTTGTAGGCAAATCACATTAAATTTATAATGTATGTCCTGCAGTGAACTAACGAATGTTGATAATTCATTAATTTTAGCATTTACAGATTGAATATTTAAACTGAGTACTGAAAAGTGTTTGCTTTTTTCGGCCACTAGTATCTTGAAGTGGTCTATGTTGTAACAAGAAGTATCTTGAAGTGATCTATGTCGTAATAAGAAGAATGTTTTATAACTTGCAATTCATTGTTATCAAGATCTATTGTACTAATTAAATTGTTGTTTTCAACGCCACCCAAGTGTGAAAGAAAAACGCGATCAAAGTGTTCTGTCATTAATTAGCTCTTTAAGAGGTAGGAATTACAAGTATGTGCATATATGTTAAATGTTAGGCCAATGTATGATGAAGGTGTATGCATTACAGAGATCATAAATAGTGTATAAGTGATCGATCGCAAAACGAATTATGTTGTTTTGAATATTTGTGTAGGTTTGTTTGTCTGTATCATTTGTTAGATGATGCTCTGTTCAACTTGATTTGAATAAACGGAATGAAATAAAATAAAATGAGACGTGACATTTTACGTTGAAGAAAAAAATTACATTGTAAATGCTGTGTATTCCATATCTTGGGAGTCAATGCTATGGACTCTATATCTCGTAAGTGCTGCGTACTCTACCTCTCCTTAGTAAATGGTGTGACTAGTGAAGAAGAAGAAGGGGAAACAAAAATCGTCGACCGGTATCGATGCTAGCCCAACCCTGGACTACAGGGAATAGAAGTGCAACAATTGCATCTCTCATGTGTAAATGCTGTGGACCCTATCCCTCATGTGTAAATGGTGTAGATTTCATATGTTTTGAGTAAATGTTGTGGACTCCACCTCTCATGAGTAACTGCTTTGGACTCCATCTCTTGGGAGTGATTACTGTGGATGCCATCTGTCGTGAGAAAATGCTGTGGACTCCATCTCTCATGGGTTAATACTGTGTACTCCATCTCTCTCTTCACCCCGGACTAGAGGGAAAAGGAAGAGAGTAACAATTCCATCCCACATAAGTAAATGTTGAGGAATTCATATCACACTAGTTAATGTTGTGGACTAAATTACGTGTTCTCCGTCTCTCCAGAGTAAATGCTCTGATCTCCATATCTCATGACTAAATGCTTTGTACTCCATCTATCAAGTGTAAATGTTGTGGATACCATCTCTCAAGAGTATAAGCTGTGCTGTCCATCTCTCACATGCAAATGTTGTGCACTCCAACTCGACGACCGGTATCAACGACCAGTATCGTTGTCAGCCTCAGCCCGGACTACAGGGAAAACGAGGAGCGTAACAATTGCATCTCTCATGTGTAAATGCTGTGAACTCCATCTGTCGTCAGTTAAAGCTGTGGACTCCATCTCTTGAGACCCTGTATTGTGGACTCCATCTATAGTAAGTCAATCCTGTGTACTCCTTCTCTCGTGAGATGAAGCTGCCAGCTATTGTCCGATAAATTTACTATCGGTTGGCTACAAACTTCACGCGCGACTGATCTACAATCGTCTACTTCCAATCGTTAATCCACAGCTGCCACGCGAGCAAGCCGGATTTCGCCCAAGAAAATGTACTGTAGAACAAGTTGCAAACTGACAGAAGACATCGAGGCAGCCTTTGAAACCGGAAGGAAATGTTGGAACCGGAAATAAAATTATGTGGAGCAGTATTCGTTGACATATCAGCCGCCTACGACACTGCGTGACACAAAGGTCTACCCCTGAAGATGCTCCGCATAATACCAAGTAAACACACGGTCCGGTTTATACAACAACTTATCACAAACCGAAGCTTCAAGCTACACGCCGGCAAAGACACGTCAAAACATACTCCATCAAGAACGGGGTACCACAAGGTTCAGTTTTAGCTCCGATGCTCTTCAACATCTATACACGTCGGACATCCCGCACACAGCATCAACACAATACATCTATGCTGACGACATCGCCCTCGTGGAATATGCTGACATACAGCTAACTAACGACCTGACTTATCTGGACCTGTACCTCCAACGATGGCGTCCCCGACTTAACGTCAACAAAACAGTCAACAGCTGCTCGACAGTTCATTGACTTACTCAAAACACCTATCCCAGCTCTCGAAGAACGTCAACGCACGATGCACCTTACTTCGGCAAGTGGCCGGCACAACACGGGAAGCACCCTTTGACGTTCTTCAAAACTAAACAATCGCACTTGCTTCTGCTCCGGCCGAGTATTGTTCGCCAGTGTGGTGCCGCAGTGTACGCGCCCCCCTTCCCCCCACCCACACACCTTGCAAACTAAGGGAATTTATCCATATCCCATCAAATAAACCAGTTGAACACAAATTCAGCCGACACACACTAGTGCATCTCAATCGAATAAGAACAGGATATGGCAGGTTCAAACACAACATGAACCAGATGGGGCTGGCACCATCAGCCTCGTGTGAGTCTGGTGCCGAAAGGCAGACCGCACTCCACATCACCAGTGAGTGTCCGCTACACAAATGTAACGGCGACCTGGTCAGGCTGGACAGCCAGCACGCGCCTGGCTTCGAGACCTACAATGAGACACGTGATTGACCCTCCCCTTGAATCATAGGCAAGAAGAAGAATGACGTAACAATAGACGGCAAATAGAAGAGACCAACGGCTTTTAGTGTCTCTTCGGAAAGACACAGGCAAAGTAGAGTGAACGAAATTGCCCAAGCTTCGAAACGGCGGAGGTGGTTTCGAACCCCGATCCGTTCGACCGAAAGCCCAACGCTCTACTACACGACCACCGCGCCCCACTGACCACCGTGCCCCACTGACCACCGTGCCCCACTATAGCGTTGCCCAGCCAATCAATCCTTTATGCCACACCACCAGTCGTTTTTAAAATGTATAATCATGTTGTGTTCTTCTTCTTTCAAAATCCTACCTAGCTTCAACATGCTGGCGGCAGAGGCAGGCACAACAAGTAATAACTTATGTACAGTTCAATTGTTTTTGTGTCTACACTAAAGTCTTGGATAATGACGTGTCTGAATGTTACTCTTGACTTAAATGCATCCAGACTGTTTAGACTAATAATGTGTTGAAGGAGGGAGTTCCAAAGTCGAACAGTACTGGGAGAAAAGAATATAAACGTAATTGCATCTTGAGTAAGGGACATGATAGTCTAATGAATGTTGTCTCCTATTGATACTATCCACATGTACAAGGTATTTATTTGAAGGTATTCCCACTAGACCATTGATTATTTTGTAAATCATACAGAGCTTAGCATCTGCCATACCGTATGCTAGCGGCCTCCATCCCAATGTTTGTAGCATGTCTGTTACACTAGAAACATTGTGATGACGATGCTATACATACCTATCTGGATGCACGACGTTGAATCATTTCTAACTTATTTATTTGTGCCTGGCACTGGTGATATGCTGAGTGGCGCCATTGTCGGGGGTGTGATTTCTCATCTGAACTCTAATACTGTTTCTGACCGATGTCAAAACTGCCACTAGTACTTGTGCATCTGCATCAATTTTCTAAATGCTCTTTTAGAGCGAAAAGTTGGATGTGCGCACAGCACAGGTAGTAGGCCCATAGCTAGTAGCTTGTAAGTTTGTATTCCTGACTGCGTACACGTGTTTTCTTGTCCTTCCACTATAGCTCATGACTCTGTCATGCCCGTCCTCGGTGGGGCGGGGGGGGGGGTTCGAACGAGCCCCCCTTTTGAGAGAATTTTGTTTATCGTAATATTTTTCAGAAATCACCGCAGCGATCTCCGGCTGATTGTCTACTTTTGAACCCCGTTTTTCAAACCCCGAGGACCGGCCTGTCTGTGTTAGCCACATTGTCTAAACAGCTGGGTGTGTTGGTGCGTGGGATCTGTGTTAGTTAATAGTTATATCAAATGTAAGCACTACTTTCATGTACATATGAGGAAATTTATTATTTTACAGCGGGACTGACAGGGAGGAAAGGCACTTTCTAATCATCTATACTGACTGCTCCTCTGGTGCGTACTGGTGCTTGGTATGGTTTTTATACTTACTTGGTATACTTGATACTATAATATACTTACTTATATATACTTGGTTGTATAGTCTCATTCAGCCGGTGGAGAGAGACTCGATTTCTTCTTGAAAGTGTTCAAAGTAGAAGCTGACACGACTTCTTCAGGAAGTTTATTCCAGTAATCGATGACACGATTTGTGAAGAAGTATTTACGGATCTCTATGCGGGAGTACGTCTTCCTAAGCTTTAAGCAGTGGCCCCTCAGATCGCTGCTACATTGATAGAAAGCATGCTCAGGATTGTTCCTAGTTAGGCCACTGAGATATGTATGTACCTCACTGAGGTCCGCCCCAACTCTTCTCTGTTCCAAAGGACATTTCGACAGGTGTTCTTCTGAGTTTCAGCGCTCTCTTCTGAACTTTCTCTAATTCATCTACAGCTGTATATCTTTTCTATATACAGGGTTCCAAGCTGGCGATGCATATTCTAGCACTGGTCGTCATTGATTCGTATATGGTCTTTATTCTCTTTTTCGATCTACTTTCAACGCATTGTTTAATTAGTCCTATGCGTTGATTTGCTTTGTTGTAATATATTTTTTGTGAGTCTTTGGTTTTAGATTTTTGCATACGATGATTCCTAAATCCTTTTGTTCTTCTATAACTACTGATATTGTTTGTGGTGCAATATATGGAAGTTGCAGTTTTTATTGCTGTCTATGTACCCGGAGGAAAAACCAGTTGAGCGACTGGATCATCAGATCTATATTTGATGGTAGCGGTGTTGCATCCAACGGACCGCCCGTCTCGGCACAGCATCCATTGCCTTCACATTCCCGTCACAGTGTGGATTCCACACAAAGCAGCAGTACTCCTGTAATATGTGGACGTAGACGTCGTACGCCGTCCTCCTCCAAGTGTGGTGATGTTCTCAGTGTGGTATTCCCAAGCCTAGACTATGATGACTCCCGTATACTAGGTGTTGCTACGGCCTACAGGGTATGGACGTGAAATCGTGTTTTCCTGTCCCAGGACAATCTTAGGACGTGTCATATATCTGGGTGGACACTCCCGGTCTACCACTTGATTGCGGTCACACTGATATGCCCGTTTGTATGTCGAGATGGTGTTACGGCAGGCAATATCATCAGCATACACTCTGCAGGTTGAGCAGGTATGTTGCGGCAGGCTGAAGTGCAACAGGCTGGGCCCCAGGACGGAACCTTGTGGCACACCGGACTCGAATCGTATAAACTCCAACCGTAGCATTGTCACCGACGCCAGCGAGTTCGCCGGCGAGCATTAAAACTCGAGGTCTGATCACGTCTGGTCCACTGGCCGTGTGCCATTCTTACTAACATCAGGCGGCATTCCATCATGTATTCTTCAGGTGATTAGATGACAGTAGGACTGGAGGTTGATTGGAACTGCCTGTGTTCAACGTTGGTCCTCGTATTCTTGGTGATGATCAAAACTAAACTTTGTATAAACAATTGTTAATTTAACTTTCATATCAAAGTTACATACAAAAGTTCCTCAAGGATGAGTCACATTTGACCAAAATCTAACCAAAAAAAATTACGAGATCGTGCAGATCACTGTACGAGCGCGTCATCTCCCGCTGGGATGTTGGAAGTGGTGTAAGATCCCTGAAAAGTTTTAAAATGGGATGCTCTCCGGGCCATTCTAGCACATTAAAGAGAAATGGTAGAGATCTTTTCTCAAACAAACTAACTGCTACTTTTAAGATGTTAACAAGTCATCAAGATAGCATTCATATTAGTATTTCAAGAGTTGTGGAGCTCTTCGGGGATTATTTATGGAAGGCGTCTGCCAGTTCTGTTTTTAAACATATTGACACAGGTAGAAATTAAAACGATGCAATCAACAGAAAAATTAAACGTCTGCCCAGGGCACATAAAATAAGTCGATTCATAATCACACACACCAAATGGTCAATGTATCCACATTTTTATTGTGATATTTTTGCTTATTACATGCTTTCTGAACAATGATATCTAGATGGTTCTCTAAATTATATTTACTAACATTTGTTAAACAACAATACTATGCTGCTAGAGTTGTTTTGCCATCTAATAACTAGAGTGTTAATAAATAAAATATGTTTATAAACAAATTCAGGATTTGCATAACATATAATCACTATTGATATTCTGTGATACAACTATTGGTTGCAAGAGGGACATATCATGCTAAACTACCTGTTAAATGTACCTCACTTGGAATGCAGACATAAATCTTTGTCAGAGTAATCCCCATGCTAGGGTTTGTGGACATGAAATATAGACATTTATTTTTGAGAAAGTTGCCCGTTTTGTTGACTTTTCTACTAACTTCTTTGACCTTGACCTTTTGACCTTGCAGCTGCATTAGTTGAATCAATGCATTATACCCACGGTAACAAATAAAGTATTATTTGAGAACTACTGAATTCAGGGTTGCCAAGTCTACTATTTTGGCAGTCAAACTACTCCTTTTTTACAATTTGACTGAATGTCATGATCTACTACTTTCGAGCCGAAAACTACCGCCAAACTGCAATTTCAAGGATAAAATATACTTATTTCTAATCCAAATATACCATCAAAACACAATTTCAAGTAGAAAATGCACCCAAATTAAGTATACCCCAAAACAGAAAAATTCCTTCCGCCAGAGAGGAAGGCCCTTTCACACTTCCCCCTACGTGACTGCAGTGCGAGGCCTTCATCTACCATCCTCACATCATGAAAAGTGGTGGATCTATAATGTTTTGTGAAATGTTACTTGGCACCTCTGTGAATCCACTGTCAACTTGGTCATAACCAGTGTCTAGCTAACACATCTAACTGTACTAACACACCTAACTGTACTAGGCAAACACTGTACTTTTCAGAGAGTTCACATAACTGTACTAAGTCAGTGGTACTCGTCCATGGTTAGCGAACGTCACTGTGATAACTTCATTTTAAAAATAGGGTCTAAACTCACAGCTAGCACATGCAAACAGCTGTGCAAAAGCAGTCAAACACTTTTAATTGTACTTGTTAAATACTGTGTCAATTTAGCACCTTTGACTATACCAAAACGAGCACAGTGTTTTCTGGCTCTTTTTAGACCAACAATGCCGATGTTCAGCATTACATTAAACCAACAATGCCGACGTTCAGCATTACATTAAACCAAAAATGCCAATGTTCAGCATTACATTAAACCAGCAATGCTGACGTTGAGCATTACATTAATGCAACTGATTCAACATGTACGTAAAGTGTGCAACAATTACACCCAAGGCATCAAGAACACAGCCAGTGACACATTTCCAAATGTTAATAAAAACTTAACATTGCTGACATCAAGTAACCGGCTGGTTTACACAAGTGATTATTTGTCCAGTTGGTCAGTCGAGACAGTGTTCTGATGCAAGAATTGGTCCTTTAAACACCCCCCTCCCCCAAAGACCGTTTAGCAACGCCAATTGGTGGGTACAACTGTGTAGTTCCAATAGGACCAGGGTCAAATTCCACCAACAGTTGGTCATAATTTTTTAGCAGTAGCCAATCAGCGACCGACACGACTCACAACTGGTGGACGTCCTGACCTTTCATCAGTCGTGATTGCATGGGTCAATAGGTCGCATCTAAACGCATACAATAATTAGTTGAGCGTTGTCATCTGATAGTGTAATCGACCAATTGGGGCACAAATCACTCATGTAAACCAGACTGAACAGTGCCAAGTTAACACTGTGCTAAGTGAAACGAACGAGCAACAAGGAATGTTGAATGACATATACAGCTTGCAGTACTGTCAACGAACTGACTGAGAGAAGGACAAGTGCTAGCTGGTGAGATGACGTCTGGGCAGCCAGATGCCTATGGACATGTCACTGTTTGCACTCGCCAGAATTTCATTGTTGTAGTCGATCTGTCAACAAACACACCACATCACTGATTATATCTGCTCTTTTAAAACCCCCCCTCCATTGATAATGCTCATCACAAATTGGTTTCATTGATGTTCAAATCTGTAGTGTGTCAATAGTTTAAGTACTATTCACAGTCAGTTTGATAAACAACTGCATACTTTTGTTAAAATCTTTGAAAGAATTGATTTTGATCATTATATCGGGCAACTTGTCAATGTGAATAGCCTTATATTACAGTACATAGATCTGGAAAACTTTTGCATTTTTTATACCGAATTTTGACCAGACCTGGTCAAAAATAAATTGATAGTTTGTCCAATGATTTCACTGAAGTTAAATAAAAAATGTGTACAAACGAGCTAATGTGTCACAATCGATAACACATGAAACCAATCACACAGTCACTCTCACAACTGTCACATGAATTGAGGAGGGACCTTTTACAACAACTGTCACATGAATTGAGGAGGGACCTTTTACAACAACTGACACATGAATTGAGGAGGGACCTTTTACAACAACCGACACATGAATTGAGGAGGGACCTTTTACAACAACTGTCACATGAATTGAGGAGGGACCTTTTACAAAAACTGTCACATGAATTGAGGAGGGACCTTTTACAAAAACTGTCACATGAATTGAGGAGGGACCTTTTACAACAACTGTCACATGAATTGAGGAGGGACCTTTTACAACAACTGACACATGAATTGAGGAGGGACCTTTTACAACAACCGACACATGAATTGAGGAGGGACCTTTTACAAAAACTGTCACATGAATTGAGGAGGGACCTTTTACGAAAACTGTCACATGAATTGAGGAGGGACCTTTTACAACAACTGACATATGAATTGAGGAGGGACTTTTTACAACAACCGACACATGAATTGAGGAGGGACCTTTTACAACAACTGACACATGAATTGAGGAAGGACCTTTAACCAATCACACAGTCACACTCTTACAACAACTGAAACATGAATTGAGGAAAGACCTTTAACCAATCACACACTCACACTCTTACAACAACTGACACATATTCAACATAAACATTCTAAGTAAATAAACACTGAATTACACTGTCACAACACTGATATTGAACTACTGATATTGAACTACTGATATTGAACTACTGATATTGAACTACTGATATTGAACTACTGATATTGAACTACTGATATGGAACTACTGATATGGAACTACTGATATGGAACTACTGATATGGAACTACTGATATGGAACTACTGATATGGAACTACTGATATGGAACTACTGATATGGAACTACTGATATGGAACTACTGATATGGAACTACTGATATGGAACTACTGATATGGAACTACTGATATGGAACTACTGATATGGAACTACTGATATGGAACTACTGATATGGAACTACTGATATGGAACTACTGATATGGAACTACTGATATGGAACTACTGATATGGAACTACTGATATGGAACTACTGATATGGAACTACTGATATGGAACTACTGATATGGAACTACTGATATGGAACTACTGATATGGAACTACTGATATGGAACTACTGATATGGAACTACTGATATGGAACTACTGATATGGAACTACTGATATGGAACTACTGATATTGAACTACTGATATTGAACTACTGATATGGAACTACTGATATGGAACTACTGATATGGAACTACTGATATGGAACTACTGATATGGAACTACTGATATTGAACTACTGATATTGAACTACTGATATTGAACTACTGATATTGAACTACTGATATTGAACTACTGATATTGAACTACTGATATTGAACTACTGATATTGAACTACTGATATTGAACTACTGATATGGAACTACTGATATGGAACTACTGATATGGAACTACTGATATGGAACTACTGATATGGAACTACTGATATGGAACTACTGATATGGAACTACTGATATGGAACTACTGATATGGAACTACCGATATTGAACTACCGATATTGAACTACCGATATTGAACTACTGATATGGAACTACTGATATGGAACTACTGATATGGAACTACTGATATGGAACTACTGATATGGAACTACTGATATGGAACTACTGATATGGAACTACTGATATGGAACTACTGATATGGAACTACTGATATGGAACTACTGATATTGAACTACTGATATTGAACTACTGATATTGAACTACTGATATGGAACTACTGATATGGAACTACTGATATGGAACTACTGATATGGAACTACTGATATGGAACTACTGATATGGAACTACTGATATGGAACTACTGATATGGAACTACTGATATGGAACTACTGATATGGAACTACTGATATGGAACTACTGATATGGAACTACTGATATTGAACTACTGATATTGAACTACTGATATTGAACTACTGATATTGAACTACTGATATTGAACTACTGATATTGAACTACTGATATTGAACTACTGATATTGAACTACTGATATTGAACTACTGATATTGAACTACTGATATTGAACTACTGATATTGAACTACTGATATTGAACTACTAAGCACACAACAATTCTTCTACCTCTTTTTCACAAAACCAAGTTCGATTACTTCCCCATTGAGTCACTGACACATTAACACTTTTATTTCAATTTTACCTAGAGAGAGTACAGATGCCCTCTGACAGACTGTCTACTTAGTTAAGCTGTTTCACAGTTCTAGGTAGCATAGGCACAGATGCCTTTTGATTGTCTACTTATTTGGGTAATTTCACAGTTTTAGTTAGTTATGGCTATGCTATGACCGACTGAGTACTTGTGAGTACTTGTGCTACTTGATGGTTGACCAAGATAGGGCACAGATGTTTCTGATTACAGACTCACCCGAGCTATTGCACAGTCGTCACTAACGATGGTACAGATGGTTTCTGGCTGACTCGTTGGCTCAAGTACTTTGATGGTTTTATCTGTGCAACAGGTGAAGATGCCTCCTGCTGTGTGTCGTATTCCAGTCAGCTTGCCGTGATGGCCCACGTCATACGTCTACTCAAACAACAGATTCTCTTAACCACAAATATAAAGTTCACTCACTGCTACTATTGACTAGGAGGGTAAAGGGTGATCAGGGAAAGCAAGTGAAGGGTAGTCAGGGAAAGCAAGTGAAGGGTGATCAGGGAAAGCAAGTGAAGGGTAGTCAGGGAAAGCAAGTGAAGGGTGATCAGGGAAAGCAAGTGAAGGGTAATCTGGGAAAGCAAGTGAAGGGTGATCAGGGAAAGCAAGTTAAGGGTGATCAGGGAAAGCAAGTGAAGGGTGATCAGGGAAAGCAAGTGAAGGGTAGTCAGGGAAAGCAAGTGAAGGGTGATCATGGAAAGCAACAGAGGTGTGAGATGAATCATAGAGGCCCTATGTATCACGAAATAACACCAATCATGAACTGAGACAAAGGGGGTAGCGAATCAGCTGTATGGGGCTGCCTGGTCATCACACCATCTGGAGAGCAGAAGAAGAACTAAGTTGTCCCAGAATTCAGTTTCTCAAGAAGGCAGCCGTCGGTTGATGAAATGTTGTAGTAGTGAACAAACTTGATAGTGGTGATTAAAACAAAATGTTTATTGCATGATAGGCCTACCCCCAACTTGATGATATTTTCAGGAATATGTGAGACTTTGTCAGAAGTTTCTACTTTCAGGTGACCAGCTAGACACGTATTCTTTCTCCCACTGATTCATCTACAATGTCTTTTTGCAGTGATGCCATTTTTATTCAGATAAATAACATTATTATTATTATCATACTCATCAAATACACAATAGTCATTATGACAACAGCCTGCACTCTTTTTAATTTCTACCCAATTACATATTTCTGTTTTTTGACGGTCTTCTGTTGCCACCATCATAGGAACCAAGCAAGACAGAATCTTCACAGTGACATTTATGCATGGGCCTATTTTCTCGAAAAATATCCTTAAATATGGTGACAAAACTGTCCTCGGGTTCACTCATAGAATATCTGGATACATATAATCTGATGTGCAAAACACTCAATAAGCCTACTAAAGTAGATTGGTATGCTTGTGTCATAATCTTAAATTTGCATGTTATTTTGGTATCAGATATTCTGTGAGTGAATAGGGACAGCCAACATATTTACGGAAAAGTCTTGAGAATACAGGCTCTGTGGATATAGAAGTTTCTACTAAGTGTTCCAGTAAGTATGGCATTACACGCATGCATACACACATGCATGCATGCACGCACACACATGACCACATTGCAGAAAGGTGCAGTGGTTTTGCGGTTACAGCACCATTTGATCAAGAGGACCCAGTTCAGGTCTACTTCCTGTTGTTTCGAAACTGGTATCTCAATCTCTAAACTCCCATTGACGTCAATATTTCAACATAAGTACTCTGTCAATTATCAAAGTAAACAGAGTAGAACATTGCTACCTTGACAAAGTTGAAGCGTCCTTGAGAAGCATCCACCAGATTAACTTGGCCACTCTTATCTCCCAGCCACAGCTGACTGTCCGAGTATGACATACACATGGGATACGAGTCCAGCTGAAAGCAACAGCATGGCAGCTGTAGCACTGAGACAGAGATACATAGAGAAAGCAACAACATGGAAGTTGTAGCACTGAGACAGAGATACATAGAGAAAGCAACAACATGGCAGCTGTAGCACTGAGACAGAGATACATAGAGAAAGCAACAGCATGGCAGCTGTAGCACTGAGACAGAGAGACACAGAGAAAGCAACAACATGACAGCTGTAGCACTGAGACAGAGATACATAGAGAAAGCAACAACATGACAGCTGTAGCACTGGGACAGAGATACACAGAGAAAGCAACAACATGACAGCTGTAGCACTGAGAGAGAGAGACACAGAGAATGCAACAACATGACAGCTGTAGCACTGAGACAGAGATACATACAGAAAGCAACAACATGACAGCTGTAGCACTGGGACAGAGATACACAGAGAAAGCAACAACATGACAGCTGTAGCACTGAGACAGAGATACATAGAGAAAGCAACAACATGACAGCTGTAGCACTGGGACAGAGATACACAGAGAAAGCAACAACATGGCAGCTGTAGCACTGAGACAGAGAGACACAGAGAAAGCAACAACATGGCAGCTGTAGCACTGAGACAGAGATACATAGAGAAAGCAACAACATGGCAGATGTAGCACTGAGACAGAGAGACACAGAGAAAGCAACAGCATGGCAGCTGTAGCACTGGGACAGAGATACACAGAGAAAGCAACAACTTGACAGCTGTAGCACTGAGACAGAGATACATAGAGAAAGCAACAACATGGCACCTGTAGCACTGAGACAGAGAGAGACACAGAGAAAGCAACAACATGACAGCTGTAGCACTGAGACAGAGAAACATAGAGAAAACAACAACATGACAGCTGTAGCACTGATACAGAGATACATACAGAAAGCAACAACATGACAGCTGTAGCACTGAGACAGAGATACACAGAGAAAGCAACAACATGACAGCTGTAGCACTGGGACAGAGATACACAGAGAAAGCAACAACATGGCAGCTGTAGCACTGAAACAGAGATACACAGAGAAAGCAACAACATGACAGCTGTAGCACTGGGACAGAGATACACAGAGAAAGCAACAACATGGCAGCTGTAGCACTGAGACAGAGACACAGAGAAAGCAACAACATGGCAGCTGTAGCACTGAGACAGAGATACATAGAGAAAGCAACAGCATGGCAGCTGTAGCACTGAGACAGAGAGACACAGAGAAAGCAACAACATGGCAGCTGTAGCACAGAGACAGAGAAACATAGAGAAAGCAACAACATGGCAGCTGTAGCACTGAGACAGAGATACATAGAGAAAACAACAACATGGCAGCTGTAGCACTGAGACAGAGATACATAGAGAAAGCAACAGCATGACAGCTGTAGCACTGAGACAGAGATACATAGAGGAAGCAACAACATGGCAGCTGTAGCACTGAGACAGAGATATATAGAGAAAGCAACAACATGGCAGCTGTAGCACTGAGACAGAGATACATAGAGAAAGCAACAACATGGCAGATGTAGCACTGAGAAAGAGATACATAGACAAAGCAGCAGCATGACAGCTGTAGCACTGAGACAGAGATACATAGAGAAAGCAACAGCATGGCAGCTGTAGCACATAGACAGAGAGACAGAGAAAGCAACAACATGGCAGCTGTAGCACTGAGACAGAGATACATAGAGAAAGCAACAACATGGCAGCTGTAGCACATAGACAAAGAAAGCAACAACATGGCAGCTGTAGCACTGAGACAGAGATACATAGAGAAAGCAACAACATGGCAGCTGTAGCACTGAGACAGAGATACATAGAGAAAGCAACAGCATGACAGCTGTAGCACTGAGACAGAGCTACATAGAGAAAGCAACAACATGGCAGCTGTAGCATTGAGACAGAGATACATAGAGAAAGCAACAACATGGCAGATGTAGCACTGAGACAGAGATACATAGAGAAAGCAACAGCATAGCAGCTGTAGCACTGAGACAGAGATACATAGAGAAAGTAACAGCATGGCAGCTGTAGCACATAGACAAAGAAAGCAACAACATGGCAGCTGTAGCACTGAGACAGAGATACATAGAGAAAGCAACAACATGGCAGCTGTAGCACTGAGACAGAGATACATAGAGAAAGCAACAACATGGCAGCTGTAGCACTGAGACAGAGATACATAGAGAAAGCAACAACATGGCAGCTGTAGCACTGAGACAGAGATACATAGAGAAAGCAACAGCATGGCAGCTGTAGCACTGAGACAGAGATACATAGAGAAAGCAACAGCATGGCAGCTGTAGCACTGAGACAGAGAGACACAGAGAAAGCAACAACATGACAACTGTAGTACTGAGACAGAGATACATAGAGATAGCAACAACATGGCAGCTGTAGCACTGAGACAGAGAGACACAGAAAAAGCAACAACATGGCAGTTGTAGTACTGAGACAGAGATACATAGAGAAAGCAACAACATGGCAGCTGTAGCACTGAGACAGAGAGATACAGAGAAAGCAACAACATGGCAGCTGTAGCACTGAGACAGAGAGACACAGAGAAAGCAACAACATGACAGCTGTAGCACTGAGACAGAGATACATAGAGAAAACAACAACATGGCAGCTGTAGCACTGAGACAGAGATACATAGAGAACGCAACAACATGGCAGATGTAGCACTGAGACAGAGATACATAGAGAAAGCAACAACATGGCAGCTGTAGCACTGAGACAGAGATACATAGAGAAAGCAACAACATGGCAGCTGTAGCACTGAGACAGAGATACATAGAGAAAGCAACAACATGGCAGATGTAGCACTGAGACAGAGATACATAGAGAAAGCAACAGCATGACAGCTGTAGCACTGAGACAGAGATACATAGAGAAAGTAACAGCATGGCAGCTGTAGCACATAGACAAAGAAAGCAACAACATGGCAGCTGTAGCACTGAGACAGAGATACATAGAGAAAGCAACAACATGGCAGCTGTAGCACTGAGACAGAGATACATAGAGAAAGCAACAACATGGCAGCTGTAGCACTGAGACAGAGATACATAGAGAAAGCAACAGCATAGCAGCTGTAGCACATAGACAAAGAAAGCAACAACATGGCAGCTGTAGCACTGAGACAGAGATACATAGAGAAAGCAACAACATGGCAGCTGTAGCACTGAGACAGAGATACATAGAGAAAGCAACAACATGGCAGCTGTAGCACTGAGACAGAGATACATAGAGAAAGCAACAACATGGCAGCTGTAGCACTGAGACAGAGATACATAGAGAAAGCAACAACATGACAGCTGTAGCACTGAGACAGAGATACATAGAGAAAGCAACAACATGGCAGCTGTAGCACTGAGACAGAGATACATAGAGAAAGCAACAACATGGCAGATGTAGCACTGAGACAGAGATACATAGAGAAAGCAACAACATGGCAGCTGTAGCACTGAGACAGAGATACATAGAGAAAGCAACAGCATGCAGCTGTAGCATTGAGACAGAGATACATAGAGAAAGCAACAACATGGCAGCTGTAGCACATAGACAGAGAAAGCAACAACATGGCAGCTGTAGCACTGGGACAGAAAGACACAGGGAAAGCAACAACATGGCAGCTGTAGCACGGGGCAGAAAGACACAGGGAAAGCAACAACATGACAGCTGTAGCACGGGGCAGAAAGACACAGGGAAAGCAACAACATGACAGCTGTAGCACTGGGACAGAGAGACATAGGGAAAGCAACAACATGGCAGCTGTACCACTGGGACAGAGAGACAAAGGGAAAACAACAACATGGCAGCTGTAGCACTGGGACAGAGATACACAGAGAAAGCAACAACATGGCAGCTGTAGCACTGAGACAGAGATACACAGAGAAAGCAACAACATGACAGCTGTAGCACTGGGACAGAGATACACAGAGAAAGCAACAACATGGCAGCTGTAGCACTGAGACAGAGACACAGAGAAAGCAACAACATGGCAGCTGTAGCACTGAGACAGAGATACATAGAGAAAGCAACAGCATGGCAGCTGTAGCACTGAGATAGAGAGACACAGAGAAAGCAACAACATGGCAGCTGTAGCACAGAGACAGAGAAACATAGAGAAAGCAACAACATGGCAGCTGTAGCACTGAGACAGAGATACATAGAGAAAGCAACAACATGGCAGCTGTAGCACTGAGACAGAGATACATAGAGAAAGCAACAGCATGACAGCTGTAGCACTGAGACAGAGATACATAGAGGAAGCAACAACATGGCAGCTGTAGCACTGAGACAGAGATACATAGAGAAAGCAACAACATGGCAGCTGTAGCACTGAGACAGAGATACATAGAGAAAGCAACAACATGGCAGATGTAGCACTGAGAAAGAGATACATAGACAAAGCAGCAGCATGACAGCTGTAGCACTGAGACAGAGATACATAGAGAAAGCAACAGCATGGCAGCTGTAGCACATAGACAGAGAGACAGAGAAAGCAACAACATGGCAGCTGTAGCACTGAGACAGAGATACATAGAGAAAGCAACAACATGGCAGCTGTAGCACATAGACAAAGAAAGCAACAACATGGCAGCTGTAGCACTGAGACAGAGATACATAGAGAAAGCAACAACATGGCAGCTGTAGCACTGAGACAGAGATACATAGAGAAAGCAACAGCATGACAGCTGTAGCACTGAGACAGAGATACATAGAGAAAGCAACAACATGGCAGCTGTAGCACTGAGACAGAGATACATAGTGAAAGCAACAACATGGCAGATGTAGCACTGAGACAGAGATACATAAAGAAAGCAACAGCATGCAGCTGTAGCACTGAGACAGAGATATGCAGAGAAAGCAACAGCATGACAGCTGTAGCACTGAGACAGAGATACATAGAGAAAGCAACAACATGGCAGCTGTAGCACTGAGACAGAGATACATAGAGAAAGCAATAACATGGCAGCTGTAGCACTGAGACAGAGATACATAGAGAAAGCAACAACATGGCAGCTGTAGCACTGAGACAGAGATACATAGAGAAAGCAACAACATGGCAGCTGTAGCACTGAGACAGAGATACATAGAGAAAGCAACAGCATGGCAGCTGTAGCACTGAGACAGAGATACATAGAGAAAGCAACAGCATGGCAGCTGTAGCACTGAGACAGAGAGACACAGAGAAAGCAACAACATGACAACTGTAGCACTGAGACAGAGATACATAGAGAAAGCAACAACATGGCAGCTGTAGCACTGAGACAGAGAGACACAGAAAAAGCAACAACATGGCAGTTGTAGTACTGAGACAGAGATACATAGAGAAAGCAACAACATGGCAGCTGTAGCACTGAGACAGAGAGATACAGAGAAAGCAACAACATGGCAGCTGTAGCACTGAGACAGAGAGACACAGAGAAAGCAACAACATGACAGCTGTAGCACTGAGACAGAGATACATAGAGAAAACAACAACATGGCAGCTGTAGCACTGAGACAGAGATACATAGAGAACGCAACAACATGGCAGATGTAGCACTGAGACAGAGATACATAGAGAAAGCAACAACATGGCAGCTGTAGCACTGAGACAGAGATACATAGAGAAAGCAACAACATGGCAGCTGTAGCACTGAGACAGAGATACATAGAGAAAGCAACAACATGGCAGATGTAGCACTGAGACAGAGATACATAGAGAAAGCAACAGCATGACAGCTGTAGCACTGAGACAGAGATACATAGAGAAAGTAACAGCATGGCAGCTGTAGCACATAGACAAAGAAAGCAACAACATGGCAGCTGTAGCACTGAGACAGAGATACATAGAGAAAGCAACAACATGGCAGCTGTAGCACTGAGACAGAGATACATAGAGAAAGCAACAACATGGCAGCTGTAGCACTGAGACAGAGATACATAGAGAAAGCAACAGCATAGCAGCTGTAGCACATAGACAAAGAAAGCAACAACATGGCAGCTGTAGCACTGAGACAGAGATACATAGAGAAAGCAACAACATAGCAGCTGTAGCACTGAGACAGAGATACATAGAGAAAGCAACAACATGGCAGCTGTAGCACTGAGACAGAGATACATAGAGAAAGCAACAACATGACAGCTGTAGCACTGAGACAGAGATACATAGAGAAAGCAACAACATGGCAGCTGTAGCACTGAGACAGAGATACATAGAGAAAGCAACAACATGGCAGATGTAGCACTGAGACAGAGATACATAGAGAAAGCAACAACATGGCAGCTGTAGCACTGAGACAGAGATACATAGAGAAAGCAACAGCATGCAGCTGTAGCATAGAGACAGAGATACATAGAGAAAGCAACAACATGGCAGCTGTAGCACATAGACAGAGAAAGCAACAACATGGCAGCTGTAGCACTGGGACAGAAAGACACAGGGAAAGCAACAACATGGCAGCTGTAGCACGGGGCAGAAAGACACAGGGAAAGCAACAACATGACAGCTGTAGCACGGGGCAGAAAGACACAGGGAAAGCAACAACATGACAGCTGTAGCACTGGGACAGAGAGACATAGGGAAAGCAACAACATGGCAGCTGTACCACTGGGACAGAGAGACAAAGGGAAAACAACAACATGGCAGCTGTAGCACTGGGACAGAAAGACACAGGGAAAGCAACAACATGACAGCTGTAGCACGGGGCAGAAAGACACAGGGAAAGCAACAACATGACAGCTGTAGCACTGGGACAGAGAGACATAGGGAAAGCAACAACATGACAGCTGTACCACTGGGACAGAAAGACACAGGGAAAGCAACAACATGACAGCTGTACCACTGGGACAGAGAGACATAGGGAAAGCAACAACATGACAGCTGTAGCACTGAGACAGAGATACATAGAGAAAGCAACAACATGGCAGCTGTAGCACTGAGACAGAGATACATAGAGAAAACAACAACATGGCAGCTGTAGCACTGAGACAGAGATACATAGAGAAAGCAACAACATGACAGCTGTAGCACTGAGACAGAGATACATAGAGAAAGCAACAACATGGCAGCTGTAGCACTGAGACAGAGATACATAGAGAAAGCAACAACATGGCAGATGTAGCACTGAGACAGAGATACATAGAGAAAGCAACAACATGGCAGCTGTAGCACTGAGACAGAGATACATAGAGAAAGCAACAGCATGCAGCTGTAGCATTGAGACAGAGATACATAGAGAAAGCAACAACATGGCAGCTGTAGCACATAGACAGAGAAAGCAACAACATGGCAGCTGTAGCACTGGGACAGAAAGACACAGGGAAAGCAACAACATGGCAGCTGTAGCACGGGGCAGAAAGACACAGGGAAAGCAACAACATGACAGCTGTAGCACGGGGCAGAAAGACACAGGGAAAGCAACAACATGACAGCTGTAGCACTGGGACAGAGAGACAAAGGGAAAACAACAACATGGCAGCTGTAGCACTGGGACAGAAAGACACAGGGAAAGCAACAACATGACAGCTGTAGCACGGGGCAGAAAGACACAGGGAAAGCAACAACATGACAGCTGTAGCACTGGGACAGAGAGACATAGGGAAAGCAACAACATGACAGCTGTACCACTGGGACAGAAAGACACAGGGAAAGCAACAACATGACAGCTGTACCACTGGGACAGAGAGACATAGGGAAAGCAACAACATGACAGCTGTACCACTGGGACAGAAAGACACAGGGAAAGCAACAACATGGCAGCTGTAGAATTAAGTTTTTTTCTTTTAAAAATAAGTGTATAAGCTGTAAAATATCATACAACACTGCAAAATACGGCAAATTATGACAAATACGGCAAATAATAAAACAAAATCAACTGGTGTAAAATAGTTGAATATTTAAAAATGCATAGAAACAATTACACAATAATGTAGCACTGGGTCAGTGAGACACACATTAGTGATGCGATGGTTTCACCAACTTTATCTGATGCTGTATGAATACGACTAATGTAAATCTGGAAGAAAATGTAACCATTGTTCCATGTAATTGTAATTAAATGTATGTTATTGACTTATTGTAATCTGTGTAAGTACAATCACAATCATTGTTATACGGTAATTACAGTAAGGGGCTTTGTTAATATTAAAAAATCCAATAAAAAAAAAGTGGAGACTATTCCCCCACCCCTCCAACAACACATTTTCTTTGGGAAAATGTTAGGTACTGTACACATATCACCAATGTTAGGTACTGTACACATATCACCAATGTTAGGTACTGTGCACATATCACCAATGCAGTGGATGAAAAGCCAATTACTGCACAATTTCGACTGGATAAAACACTAAAAAAATATACCTTTAAATTTTTTTTATATTCCAGTGGACCCTTGGCACACTCACCTCAATTTTTTTTTAATATTACTGAAGCGTGCTTGCACTGACCGTGAATGTCTTTGATATTCGAGTGGACCCTTGGCACATTCACCTCAATTTTTTTTTAATATTACTGAAGCGTGCTTGCACTGACCGTGAGTGTCTTCAGTAGACGGTCGGCCCGGCGGTCATACACACACACAGTGCGGTCCTCACTGCCAGAAATAATGTAGTGGTCATCGACGGCCAGACACAGCACTGGATGGGTGTGGTACTTCTTGACCGCCACGATGGTGGACAGACGCGGGTCAATGTGGTAGAGACGCCAATTGAACGCCCCAGCCACATAGAACCCTGGCTCCAGGTGGCTACACAGCAGTGCCGATTGACACCTGGCGATACAAATGTGAACTAAGTGTCATTAATTTCCCCCACAATGCCTCATTGGACTTTCCTTGTGAACAATTTATGTAAAACTGACAAGCCAATTTTTATTTGCGAACCACATCCAGTTTTCGTCTGAAACAGTGGCAAAGTAGCACAAACAATCAGACTAAGCTGCAAGCAGTGTCCAGTTATTTCTGCAACTTCGCTAGCCTTCATGGACGATTACAGAGGGAAGCAGATCACAAATGTATCATTTTATATTGATTTAACATGCCTAATGATCAGGGTTGAAAAAAATCATGATTTTTTTTATTTAAATCAGATTTATAGACATTTATATAGATGTTTATATTTGTAAACTCTTTCAAATGTGTTCTATTCAAATCGATTTGGGTTCTTGTCTTAACAGAGGGTACATGATTTGTGTTTATATAAAGACATTAGACAATGTCCACAAGGCCTCAGTTGCATAACCTGTCTTGGAAAGGAAAGCATGCTGTGTGTCTGTGGCTGTAGCAGTGGTAATTTTTGTTTGCTGAGAGGGTGGATTAACACATGTCCAGGGCTCTGTACTATAAGGGTCTCTAACCAAAATACAAACTGGTACAGTATTAAACAACTGAGTCAACATACTGAATTGGTAACAACTAGCACAAGCCCTATGTGGACTTTAACTCAGGGCTTCTGACTTGAAAAGATACTTCCTCTGGAAGACAAGTTTGTGTGGCTTCACTGCATTCAGAAAAGGAATGCTCAAACATACACAATGTCATAAAATATTTGACTATCAGGCTATCTGGTGTCGATACAGCTACACAAGTGTGCGCACATTGTGTTTTGTATTAAAAAACATACAAAACTTTGTTGATCTCGATGCTTGTAAACAATTATTTGTGTTAAATTCATATAAATCAGCGAAAAAAAAAAAAAAACCGGAAGTCAAAAATTAAAAATTTCTAAATTCAAGATTTGTTTTATTTTTTGGAGTGATTTAAATCAAATGATTTAAATCAAATAACCCTGGTAATGATTTTAGCAAATTCAAAGATGTCTTCACTTTTAAAACAATCCTAATGTTTGTTTGCCCCTTTGTATGTGATGACCTAGTCATAACTCAAACAAACAAACAAACAAACAGTTCTGTTGTAATCGCCTCAATTACGAAATCATAACTTCACCCCTGTACTGGAGAGAGTATAATGAATACGTGTGTAATAATGTGTTAAAATATTTACTGCCTACAAATTTATGACTTGGCAGTCTACCATCGATGAAGCTGCCATATTTGTATTTAGTGACAGCAGCTATGCTTAAAACTCCTCATTGTACTAGTTTTATATACACTCTACTGGGGCAGTCAGTCGGTGGGCACAGGGGCAGTCAGTCGGTGGGCATTGGGGCAGTCAGTCGGTGGGCACTGGGGCAGTCAGTCGGTGGGCACTGGGGCAGTCAGTCGGTGGGCACTGGGGCAGTCAGTCGGTGGGCACTGGGGCAGTCAGTCGGTGGGCACAGGGGCAGTCAGTCGGTGGGCACTGGGGCAGTCAGTCGGGGGGCACAGGGGCAGTCAGTCGGTGGACACTGGGGCAGTCAGTCGGTGGGCACTGGGGCAGTCAGTCAGTGGGCACTGGGGTGGTCAGTTTGTGGGCACTGGGGCAGTCAGTTGTCCATTAAAGGGAACATACAATGGTTTTCATTGATTGATTGATATGCTACTAGTTGGGGTTTCGTGTAATTAAAATACCCAAAATCTCAGATTTTTTCTCAAAGTACATCTAAATTACCAATGCTATATTCCACATCTGTCTGTCTGTACTGCTCTAGTATATTTACCATCAAACACTACATAAAACAGGGGTTTGACAGACCAACAAATTATCAGGTGAAGATTTAGTAGTCGGCCTTTAATTGCCTTAAAGCAGTCTCTACAGATGTCGTAAAATTGGCATATTTTATTTCATTGTGAAATCATGTATTTTTTTTAATATTAAGATATAAAAGATGACAAGAGTAACAAGTTTTGTAAGTGCGTTATCTTTAACCAACAGAGATGTTATAAATACTAATACATTCAGTGTCACAATGTCTCGTAGAACAGTCGCTCAGTTAACCAAGGAAAATCATTGTACATTGCCTTTAATAATAAAGGATGATGACAAATTGTGACACAGTGGACATGAGAAAGGCAGACCTGACGAACTGGACGCACTGGCCAACGTCCAAGTCCCAGAACTTGACCATCATGTCCCAGGAGCCGGTGGCCAATAGATTGTCCAGAGAACTCATTGACCATATCCAGCCCTGAAGAATCAATGACAGTTGTTGGAAGTTGCACTGCGGCATCTGGTAATAGACTGTATATCTTCTATCTCAAGTGACTGGAAAACATCCTTCATAGCAGTGCCCTAATAGTGATGTAGTCTACTTAAACATTAACTGTGTAACTATTAGCTATGGTTTGAAGTATTGCCTGCACAGAAAAACATACACACATGCACAACACCAGTTTATGACGTACCATCCCATGCACAACACCAGTTTATCACGTACCATCCCATGCACAACACCAGTTTATCACGTACCATCCCATGCACAACACCAGTTTATCACGTACCATCCCATGCACAACACTAGTTTATGACGTACCATCCCATGCACAACACCAGTTTATGACGTACCATCCCATGCACAACACTAGTTTATGACGTACCATCCCATGCACAACACCAGTTTATGACGTACCATCCCATGCACAACACCACTTTATCACGTACCATCCCATGCACAACACCAGTTTATCATGTATCATCCCATGCACAACACCAGTTTATCACGTACCATCCCATGCACAACACCAGTTTATCACGTACCATCCCATGCACAACCCCAGTTTATCACGTACCATCCCATGCACAACACCAGTTTATCACGTACCATCCCATGCACAACACCAGTTTATCACGTACCATCCCATGCACAACACCAGTTTATCACGTACCATCCCATGCACAACACTAGTTTATGACGTACCATCCCATGCACAACACCAGTTTATGACGTACCATCCCATGCACAACACCAGTTTATGACGTACCATCCCATGCACAACACCAGTTTATCATGTACCATCCCATGCACAACACCAGTTTATCACGTACCATCCCATGCACAACACCAGTTTATCACGTACCATCCCATGCACAACACCAGTTTATCACGTACCATCCCATGCACAACACCAGTTTATCACGTACCATCCCATGCACAACACCAGTTTATCACGTACCATCCCATGCACAACACCAGTTTATGACGTACCATCCCATGCACAACACCAGTTTATCATGTACCATCCCATGCACAACACCAGTTTATCACGTACCATCCCATGCACAACACCAGTTTATCACGTACCATCCCATGCACAACACCAGTTTATCACGTACCATCCCATGCACAACACCAATTTATGACGTACCATCCCAACACCCATGGGAGTTGTGCCTACCTGGTGCGCATTCATCTTGGAAAAGACCAGCGAGTTATTGACGGTCTCAGGCCGGTCAAGGTCAATTGTGCTGAGGTCAAAGACATTCAAGTAGCGGTCACGTGATCCGGCCACTAGCAAGCGGGCATTCTGAAAGTGACAGCAATATCTTTGGTAAAAATTGCATTCGTAAATAACACATTAATAACAGGTGCAGATCCAGGGGGCGTGGGGTGGTGCGTTATCGTTTTGCTTGAAAAAAATATTTGTTTGGGCTTTACTCTTAATCTTATCTGATAAATAACTTAGTCTAAAAACTTAGGGCACATCATTACTACCTGGTAGTGTGTGTAGCCACATCATTACTACCTGGTAGTGTGTGTATCCACATCATTACTACCTGGTAGTGTGTGTAGCCACATCATTACTACCTGGTAGTGTGTGTAGCCACATCATTACTACCTGGTAGTGTGTGTAGCCACTTCATTACTACCTGGTAGTGTGTGTAGCCACTTCATTACTACCTGGTAGTGTGTGTAGCCACATCATTACTACCCAGTAGTGTGTGTAGCCACATCATTACTACCTGGTAGTGTGTGTAGCCACATCATTACTACCTGGTAGTGTGTGTAGCCACATCATTACTACCTGGTAGTGTGTGTAGCCACTTCATTACTACCTGGTAGTGTGTATAGCCACTTCATTACTACCTGGTAGTGTGTGTAGCCACATCATTACTACCTGGTAGTGTGTGTAGCCACTTCATTACTACCTGGTAGTGTGTGTAGCCACATCATTACTACCTGGTAGTGTGTGTAGCCACTTCATTACTACCTGGTAGTGTGGGTAGCCACATCATTACTACCTGGTAGTGTGTGTAGCCACTTCATTACTACCTGGTAGTGTGGGTAGCCACATCATTACTACCTGGTAGTGTGGGTAGCCACATTACTACTACCCAGTAGTGTGTGTAGCCACATTATTACTACCCAGTAGTGTGTGTAGCCACATCATTACTACCTGGTAGTGTGGGTAGCCACATTATTACTACCCAGTAGTGTGTGTAGCCACTTCATTACTACCTAGTAGTGTGTGTAGCCACATCATTACTACCTGGTAGTGTGTGTAGCCACATCATTACTACCTGGAAGTGTGGGTAGCCACTTCATTACTACCTGGTAGTGTGTGTAGCCACATCATTACTACCTGGTAGTGTGTACAGCCACAACATGAATCTGGCACTATCCAAGGCATGCAAGGTTCCTGAAGTACAGACCATGATGTCTACCCAGCAGACCCTTGCTGTATTCTTAAAATAATCACATAAGAGATAATGAGGACTAGAACAATCTAGAGGAGACTTTGGAAACACGAAACTACAAGATGAGTGCAATGACACACTACACTGGAGGAGTTTCACAAAATGTATGAAACCATCCTTTATTTCCTGACTGCAATTTCAAGAGCAACAAATGGAGTTCAAAAACAATGACTGATTTGGCCTACACTTTTGGCTTTTGGCCTAATCAGTGCAATCTCAAGCTTTGCATTCATTCACAGTAGGCCTCACAAGCTGCTCCAGGGTTCTAAGTTTGAGTACACACTAGGCCTCACAAGCTGCTCCAGGGTTCTATGATTGAGTACACACTAGGCCTCACAAGCTGCTCCAGGGTTCTATGTTTGAGTACACACTAGGCCTCACAAGCTGCTCCAGGGTTCTATGATTGAGTACACACTAGGCCTCACAAGCTGCTCCAGGGTTCTATGATTGAGTACACACTAGGCCTCACAAGCTGCTCCAGGGTTCTATACAGGATGTTCTTCGGGCTTACAAAGAAGTCACCCTGGTAAAGGACATCTTTATCGACAGCAGACAAAATGCAGATGCGGAGTACAATGAGGTCTACAAGGTGAGGGAAGAGATGGCCAACACTGCTGGAAAGTGATCTCGGTCCCAAGGCGCAGTCAGAGGCTGACCATGAGAAACCACATGGAGGCAGACACTCCAGAAATATATGGGCAACGCTTAGTATTCCGACCATTTCTAGACCACCTTCCCCAAGAATTGGACAAAAGATTCAGTGCAATCACAGGAAAGATGTGCTCGGCCTGAAACTTCTATCCAGTAACGTGGGCAAGCTGACAACTGCTAACATAACTGACCTACAAGAAAGATGTTGCCACGACCTGCCATCACTAAGATGAAGTCACACTGTAGTAGAAGAAATGGGATTCATCAGAAGAAACAAAGCCCTATAACATCCAGTTCCATGTTCAACATCCAGCTCCATGTTCAACATCCAGCTCCATGTTCAACATCCAGTTCCATGTTCAACATCCAGCTCCATGTTCAACATACAGTTCCATGTTCAACATCCAGCTCCATGTTCAACATCCAGCTCCATGTTCAACATCCAGTTCCATGTTCAACATCCAGCTCCATGTTCCCAAATCTTTTCCATATTATTCACTTGCTGATGCTAATATCGGTCACTAGTGTTGGAGTGGAGCGGGGTAATTCTGCACTCATACTGGTGAAAACCATAAAACGGAGCACCGTGCACCAGGATCGCCTCAATGTGGTGCTGCTACTTCATGTATATAAGGTCATCAAACTCGACATCCAAGCAATTATTGGCAAGTACAAATGAGAGCACACAAGATGGATGTTTTTCATTAATTCTTTGAGCGCCCATTGATCTGCTACTGAATGGAGCACACTAACTATACATGCCCACACTAATAAGTTAAACGTTTCAACATGTTCCTTTAATTAATATGATGATAAAATTATCCAGAGTGGTTCACAAATCATCCACTTGAGCATACTTGCACCATGTAATGGCCGGGAAAACACCATATCAAGAATAGTAAATACATTCCCCAGACCCTTTTGCATGGATGGCTGTCCCCCCCGTTGGTCAAATCCTGAATAGATCTGCCCCTGAATAGCACACATCAATCATATTGTCTACAGAACAATAAACTCAGGGAGTGTGTGATAAATACGCCACTGAATTTGAATCACTCATCAATTTGGATGACTTGCAGCCTTTCTCTCTTTCTTTATAAAACTGTAGATGCGCCAAGTATCGAGAATAAACTCTATATGGGGAACAGCATACGGAGTGAGCACTTTTCCAGTGATTAAAAGGCAGCAGTATAAAAATTACATTAAGAACAAAAGAAAATAAATAAAATGATAATCATAATGTAAAAAGTTAAGAACTGATAAAAGACAATGTCATGATCTATTTGATGATTATATGTGGTGCCCCATCCATCCTTTCAGTGAAGACCTGAGGGTAGGAATGCAGCTGATGATGTATTTACAGGTCCACTGTTCCAGAGTCGGATTGATGATGGGAAGAAGGAGTGTAGGTATGTGTCAGTTTGAGAGTGGGGGATTTGGAGCTTCGCTTGATGTCCTCTAGAGCTGCGGTTGCTGGGTTCAAGAAGTGCAGCAGGGTTCACATCGACAAGTCCATTTATGATTTTGTACATCATACTGACTGTCTGATGTTCTTCTGGACTGCAGGTTCTCAAGTTGGAGCTGTGCAACCAATGCAGAGGCACTAGACATAGAGCTGAAGTCGTGAAGGGTGCGGCGAGCTGAGCGTCGTTGCACCATCTCCAGTGAGGATTTAAGATGTTGCTGGTGGGGATATCACACCACTGCTGTGTATTCTAGCACTGGTCGTACAAGGCTTTTGTAGCAGTGTGCTTGGAAATGTGTTGGGCATCCCTTGAGATTTCTATAGGCGAAGGCACTCACTTTGTTGGCCTTGGCTGCAGTTGCATGTATATATGCTTTCCCCAGCGGAGATTTTTAGTAATCTCAACTCCTAGGTATTTGGTGCTTGTTACTTTGTCCAGGGTTTGGTCGTGCAACTTGTAGCTGGTGGAGATTTTAGTTCTTTTCTTGGTGATAGTTAGTTGATGACATATCGCTTCATTGAAGGCCACCTGCCATCTTCCTTTCCAGGATTCCAGTGTTCTGATGTCATCTTGTAGTTGGGTGGAGTCGGTGGCAGTCTTGATGGTGTTGTAAAGTATAATGTCGTCGGCGAAGAGGCGTATTGTGGACTTAATACCGTCACCAAGATCAGTGATGTAGATTAGGAATAGTGTGGGACCAAGGACAGAGTCCTGGGAAACTGTGACTGCACCAGTGCACGAGTATTGACCTTCCACAAGAGGATCATGTCTGTCTGACCACCTTTATTGATTTCACATGCTAGGTCATCAACCGTGAGGATTAGTTTAGTTTCACTGGAGCGTTTCTTGCAGAATCGGTGTTGAACATCAGTGATGATGTTGTTGAAGTTGAGGTGACTTGTAATTTCTGACCTCACAATGTGCTCCAACAGCTTGTAACATGTACTCGTCAGGGAGATGGACCAGTAGTTTGCTGCTTCGCTCCTGTCTCCCTTTCTGAAGATGAGATGGACCAACGCGTGTTCCCAAGATTGTGGGGATGGCCTGCTGTGAGAGATCTGTTGAACAAGAGGGTCTGGACGGGTTGATCTCATTAGTTACAGATTGGAGAATGCAACATGGGACATACCATCAGGTCCTGCAGGTTTCCTCTGGTTCAAGTTTGCTAATAACTTGTACACTCCCTTTTCGCTGACAGTGATATCAGGCATGACTGGACAGGTGTTTTCATCAAGCTTGGACATGTTGTCAAGGTTTTCAATGGTGAAGACATTGCAGGTAAGTGATTTGAATTGAGGCCTTATAGCTTACCATAATCATCCTATACATGTGTGTGTAAGTGTGCATGCATGCGGGCTTGCGTGTGACATAAAGAGGTTCAAAATATCCAATTAAACAGGGACACAAATTATTTTTCAGTGACATTCATGCACACACGTACAAGCAACCACAAAATCTATCAGCAAATACCTGAGAATTCAAATTACTTACCTGCATAAGATGGACGGCGTCAACAGAGGCATAGACTGCCCGTGTTAACTTCAAGTGTGCCAAGCTGTTTTCCGGCTTTGACCAGCGTGACTGGAAGTCTTCACATCCAATGCACACCTTGCGCCAGTCATATGAGTCCTCGGCCACTGTCAGGCAAATAAAACATGTCTAGGATTCCAGCAATTTCACATAACCCAAATTTAAATCCATCATCTTTTAAGATTCTCAGCCTGAATGGAAAAGGTTTGCATTGGTAACTGAACTTACCCTCAGTGGTTAATAAATAAAGGCTGCATATGATATTACACAACACAGTGGCTGGACATTTAAAAAGCACACTGATGATAAAATACGGGTAAAATAAAGAAAAGATACAGGCATAACAGTTAATAAATTACACACAAACAAACGAGAGCAGAACTGTAAATTTATCACTTCATTCCAACCAATGTTAGCTTGTAAATAAAGTAGTGCAACATTTAAAAAATGTAACCCATACTTACCCAAATTTGTTTCAGTCATATATTCAGTGTGCTATATGTAGTTTATGTACCCCACGTTTTGTTTGGTCTAAGAATTCTGTACCTGCCCTGGTGGCAGAAATTATATAACAACATAGAAATGACTCAGGATTTTGTAAGCAGGGGAATCACAAAATGTGTACAGTATGTACAATATACTACATCCTCTTACACAATTCATTTCGTCACTAAAAGCCCCCTTTTGATTGAAGTATTAATGGTCTATGGTGAGCCCTGCTGTAAGAAAATCACTGGTCTTTTTCACAAACTCAGCTGAAGATTTAGTTAAACTTATGTGGATTTGAGATCAGAGACACAGCATATAGGAGTGCTACATACGACAGGACTAACCTGGGACTGCAGGGAACTTGTTCTGCCAACGCTGGTACATTCGTCCCTTCCAGAAGGCCCTGGTTCCAAGAAGGCTGTGCAATGTCTTGCAGACACAGCTCAGGGTTGTGACGATGAAGCGAGCGTCAAGGAAGACACACACGTGGAAGATGATCTCCGGAGGCAGCATGTCTAGTTGTAACATCTCCTCACAGGTGGTGCTGACAGTCACTTCATGTATGGTCTCAGCTGTAGTGTGAGCTGATTGACATGTCAAATAATTAGCAGGCTGAACAGGCACAGTAACATACTTAGAAGGGCACAGCACAGTATTACAAGGATACTATTAACTGGCCCAATATATAATGTAATTTATAAAGTTTTATAAAAGATACAGGCCTTAGAAGACAAGGACTTATTCTACTTGTGTTGTTTAACAGTCGAATTCCATAAATGCTAGAAGGAATATGTTATGAAAATGGCTTCGAAGAATAACTTTTTGTTGGGGGGGGCTAGTCAACCCATGTGTACATAGCATACCACAGCAATGACAACATATGTATGTTAATGTAAGATACTTACTAGCATTCTCACTAGCAGCCATTAAAGGTGAATTTTCTTGAAGATCGACTGACTCAAATTCATCATGCTGACTGGTGATATCTGACGATCCAAGAGCAACATCTGCACTTGCCTTGTCCAGTGCACAGTCTGTAGACTGGGTAGC
Source organism: Lamellibrachia satsuma (assembly GCA_033239005.1). NCBI lineage: Eukaryota > Metazoa > Annelida > Polychaeta > Sabellida > Siboglinidae > Lamellibrachia > Lamellibrachia satsuma. The sequence goes on from BSQZ01000018.1 coordinate 7,494,699, forward strand.
TGTGTGTGGCTGAGTACAGTCAGGTGTTTCAGTCACACTCCCATGTCCACAGCCCTTCCTCACCTGTCCTTTTGGTGACAGATCTAGTGGTCCTTCATCTTCGCTGCAACTATGACAGTTGTGTTCCTCACTCTCTGATGTTGCTGACTGTCGACTTGATGTTACCCGTGACATCTTAGAGTTAGAACTGTCTGTAGTGACTAATCCATCCTTCATGTGCGATGTGACACTGACTGGGGAAGTGACGGTGCTGCGGGCACTGGCAAGTGGACCGGCCATGTGACTGTCAGTGGATGCACTACCTCTTCTAGTAGCTCCGTACGTGTGATCCCCACTGACAGTCATGGACTTTGACCGATTCGAAGCATCTGTTGTGTGGTGTGACAGATCATTGGGCACTCTAGTTTCTGTCATCACTAAGTCATCTTTCATGTGTGAGGTGACATTTAGCGGAGACGTGGCAGTACTGCGGGCAATGACCAGAGGGCCTGCCATGTGTGTTTCATCATCACTCCTGCACTTCAGAGCTTTCCTCGAGATATTCCCCGATTTTGTTCCCAGTGACACTTCCACTCGGTGTTGAGAGAGATCGAGAGGCACCTCTGTTTCTTGCATGCCACTAGTGTTCACATTCCTCTTCTGTAAATTACAGGCTGCTGTCCCAAACTGGTGTTTTTGTTCTACTTCTACAACATCCATCATTCGGTCTTGTAACTCTCGCATACTGGCTTCAGCGGAATGCACAGTTGAGGGAGCAGTGCCATCTGCTGAGCGAGTGTGTTCTAGATCGTCACCGCCTTGCAGGAACACAACATCAAGTGGCTGCATGTTGGGTGGAACAACCTGACCAATCACCACTTTCTCTGCGGCAAGGTCGTCACCACGGCGATCACAGCTGATATCCATGTTACAGAGTGGCGACAGGACGTCAATGTCGAAACTGTGGCACATACTCCCAAGAGCTAGACTGACAACATCGGTGACTTCATCCGCTGTGTCTTCATCTTTCTGATCTTTGTGACGTCTGCTGTTATCATTGCAAGCCATTTTACAATAGCCGCTGTGTCTGCGTAGCTCAGCTGCTCTGAAAACATGTACAACTTATTTGGAACAGTTCTGGAATTTTGCCACAACCAGTACACATATAATTACACATTCGTGCATGGATTACATCTTGCTATAACATAGACATAGTGGTGTTATAGCAATAGTTCCAACATGGGCCATGGCAACATAATACTGAATTATCTTGTGTGAGTTGTGGTACGAAAACTCGTCATGAAACTATATAAAAAATACTCCACCCATGCGACAAACCTATTAAACGTGAAACATAATATTCAGTTGTGAGGGATGTACACCTGTACATGAACTTAAATAGTAATAGAAGCATCCATCATCACATGTGCCTGCCTAGGCTAAGATGAACTGGTGCTTTCATCACCCCTTTCATCGGTACGGCGTATATGCGCAAGCGCAAGTTCTGTCAAAATTATCAGCGGACTGTTCATACATAGTACATGCACTAACAGTAGAGAAAACAAACTATTTTATATCATTTAAAGTACTTATACACTTGTGTGTTCGCCCTTTGGTAAATACGGTTTCTTTACCTGGCGAGTAATTGCCAGAAATCCGAGTTACAAGTAGCGCATGATAGCAGACAGCACTGTCACCAAAACAAATGCGCCGCCGAAGTTCCGTAGTGTCAAGACTTCTTATTCGATATATCGTTTTACCCGACAAATAGCTCAGCCAATCGTGTTATCCGTCACAACAAAATGTGAATCGTGATCGGCAATGTCCGTGAAATCAAAACGAGACACCACAATTAAGTAACCGTAACGTGTCATCATCACGGTTGACAAGATTTTATAGCATTTGAAACCTCTAAAGGAATTATGTTATAACGTATGCTTTTGAAAACACACGAACGGTGTTGTTGCCATATGGTAATGCTTATGATTTACAATGTTTAGCAATAATAATAATAACTATAGCCACAACCACTACCACTACATAAATTCTATATTTAGTGGAATGTGCATGTCCATTAAAATTATTTTGACGTGAATGCACGCGTTGAAACTAAAATGGTATCCGGCCAATGCGCCTTGTGAGAGGACAAAGTTGGCCCCATGGCCGCAGCTGCTTTGTAAATCATGGATTCAGTAAACGAATTGCGGAGGAGTCTCGTGAAGCGTGTCGTTTCAAATGTTTGAACACACGTACGTCTCTGTGTCAGTGAACCCAAGATATTTGAAAAAGTCTACTTCCTCAAGGTTCTGGCCGTTCATCATGATGTTAGCGGGAGCGTTCTTGTTGGTAGTTTTGACAAATATTATGCTTTTCTCTGAGCTGACTTCCACCCCATAAGCTCTTGCCTTTTCTTTCAGTCTGGTAGTGATCGAGGTCTTGAAGTTAATTCTCGCTGCTTCCAATGAGATCAATATCGTCGGTAAAACGAAGATTACAAATTGTCCTTCCACCAATAGATATGGTGGTATTGACGTTTCCTGCATGGTGTTCTCGAGGAATATATTGAAGAGAACAGGGGAGAGTGGGCACCCATTATGAACTCCTAAAGTTATCCTGAAAAGTTCTCCAATTAAGTTGGTTGTTTAGATCGAAGCACAGAACTGTTTGAGTTGGCGTACATGTATGTACGACTTGTATCAGATCTTCATTGAAGTTGTAGTTTCTCGTGACTTGCCAAAAGCCTTCGTGTCAGATACGGTCAAATGCTTCATTAAATAAATGAAATTGTGGATCAGGTGTCTTTGGTGAAGCAGATGTTTTCTATGATCAGTCTTACATTGAAGATCTGCTCAGTGGTGCTTCTCCGGGCCTTAAATCCTGCATTTTCAGCCAGTACTTCTTCTGATTTCCTTTGAATATGTTCCAGATTACTCTTAGCATGATTTTGCTTGGGTGACTGCATGGTGAGGCTGATGGTTCTGTAATGTTTGCATAGTCTTAGATTTCCTTTTTTTGGGTAGTGGAATGATCATGGATTGAGTCCATTCTCTGGGCCATTTCTTTGTTTTCCAGATTCTCTGGCATAGTGTAGTGATCGAGGACCTTTATTAATTCCGGGCCGCCGTGTTTGAGCAGCTCTGTTGGAATGTTGTCGGCACCGGGTGATTCCCATCCTTTCCGCAACGCCTCACCATCTCCTTCTTACACCACTTGCATGTTGCCTCTTACATCAACACAGCTGGTTTTACTTTCCAGTATGCTGGTATCCGGTTTCAGTTCATAATTGTAGCGCTATTGGCAATACTTGGTTCTTCGTGTAAGAACGGTCGTGTTATCAGTTAGCAAGGAGCTGTTGTTACCTTCGATAACTGTAGACTTGTGTTATTGTTTTCTTGTCAGCTTCTTCAGTGATCCAAAGGCTTTCTTGCTGTTACCATCTTTCATGCCTTTCTCAATGTTGCTCACATTACTCAGATACCCATTCTTCTTTTGCTTTTATCATCTCCGTTCTGATGATAGGGTAGAATTCTTTGTCTTCGCCATGTTTCTCCTTATGTCGCAGAGATCCAGGATGGATCTTTTTCCTTTCTTTGCCAAGCACTTGTTGGTGATGACGTTTATGTCTTTTTCGAAAAGATTTAGAGCTGCGAATTTTTAAGTTTTGGTGATTAATTGTGATTAATGTCTGCTGTTGTGTAAGCTATCAACGCATGTGGCCAGACTTGTGTGCCTGTATTTTAACTATGCACAGAGAAGAAGGTTATTTACATTACTTCACGCATTAATGAGAAATTAATTGAAAAGGCTTAATTGTCGAAACCGGGCTAGTTGAGCCGCTCAAGGGAGGAATAGTTGAGTAGTGGCTAAAGAACGAAGACAAGTGTTCTTTACCCCAAAATACATCAAGGAGTTCACTTTTCAGAGCAAATTGGGAATTTGTATAGCTACTATAAGGCATCATATTTGCAATTACATATACTAGTTACGATTGGCCTATAAGTTATATTAACTAAGTGTGTCAACCTATTAATTAAGCGTGTAGACTTGTCAGAGACATGTACCAATTGGGTAGATGTGCTGGCTGGGTTGTTATGAAATTTTAGTACAATGTACTATGTACGGAAATTGTAAAATAATTAAGCATTTAACCAACTTACGCTACACTGTGGCTCAACTTACCCCACACCAAGTATTAGTTGAGCCAGCTTACCAACCCTATTTGACTCAGCTACATATAATGGTCTATGCATACAAGATATATTATCGTGGTATAAAATTATCTACTAATAATCATAGTTCATGTGAGCAAAGAGCATTTTGACTTCTGAATATAACGTACTGTACCATAGATGTAAAAAAAAGGCCCAACGGCATATGGAACATGCTGTTGTATCAGTCTTAGTCTGTAATAAAGATATTGAACAAATATAGGCCTAATAATCACTGTCGTAAGACAAATTCACAATGGAAGTCCTTTTTGATCTGCAACATGTGATTGGGTGGATATAAAGATACGTTATTATATAGCACGCTATTATGTCCTTCGATCGGACTGTTCACTGCGCTTTACACTTCACCCCTGACAGAGCTGTTCATTCCAATGCTATTTCGACTTCTCTGGAAAGCATCCAGCCACACTGCAATTACTGCGAGAAGACTATTCGTTCAGATATCCATCACTATATCTAGTCACGTACCAGTTAATACAGCTGACTGAACTGTCGCAATGTGGGGTGAACGAAATTGCCAAAGCTTCGAAACGGCAGCAAGAGGAATCGAACCCGGGTTCTCACCACTGCGAGCTCGACGTTATCTACGCCGCTATACGGCTATATAACCTACCGCGCCCCGCAATAGATGGATATGTGTCTATTACACTAAATAATTAACTTCTAGTACACGAAAATTGACTTTAGTTGCTTTTGATTCCTCGGCAGATATATCGTTGAAGAATAAATAATAATAGACACATATCCAACCAACCACATGGTGCAAATAAAAACTTCCATCGTTTTGATTCTTCAACAGCAATATGGGTTTTAACTATTCCGTTTGCTTGTGTCGGTTTAGTGTTTTGCTATTTCATATACATTTAAACTGCCCCCAAAACTGATTTTACATTATTTTATTAAATAATTAGCAAATTTAAGCTGATCGGTTCTCTTAACATATAATTTGTATAGTTAATAATTTAAATTCTCATAATAATTTACTTTATGAATATTCGGTACATTCCGTAGATGCAGTAAGAGATCAGACGTCGTAAAGATGGCGTGGCAGCCAGAAGAGAGTGGTTTACAACAAATTTTACAACTGCTTAGAGAGTCACAGTCGCCAGATACTGCCACACAAAGAATTGTCCAACAAGTATCCTTTTGTTAGAGTGAACATTCAATAGCGTATGAATGATTTGATTTGTAATGTTCGGTTTGATCTAAGCTTTTATCGAGCACGTGTCTGCGATCGTCAATGTGCATAATATCGTAGCACGCGACATTTTTTACTGTTTACTGCGTTTTAAAGAACAATTTGCCTTAACAGCACTTCAGAAATTCGAGGAGTTGAACAAGTATCCTGACTTTAACAATTATTTGATATTCGTTTTGACGAAATTGGTGTCTGAAGGTAAGGAACGCTCTGCTACTCAACAATATGCGCGTTATTACAAAATTTGAACACTGGATTCCGTTCAGGAAATCTGCCAACGAATTTGCGGTACAGCGCGCCCTCTGGTGAATTGATATATCGGTGCATTCCATAATTTGTAAATTAATGTTTCCCATTTTAAGTTTTAATGATTTAAAACATTCGAAAATGTTAACTTATCCTGCTCAACTGTTTCCGTTTTTATTATTATGCCTTAGACATAAATCATAACCTGGATTATAACTCCTGCTCCTCCACAGCCATAAAACAGGCAAGTTTCCTAGATCGGAAAATGTCAAGACCAGTGTACATAACATGGTTATGCACAACTGAAAATTCAGTAGCAAAATTGTTTAATCCGTCAGCAAAATAATGCTTGATCATAAATAAAACATTTTGCAAGATTAATTTGCATGATTGAGGTCTATAAGCCTTGAACTTTGAAGAGAGGGTTGACTCGTACCCGGAAGAAGGTCTGCATTGGCACTTTTTAGCGAAATGCGGATGTTTATGCACCCCTGCATAAAACTATCGGTGATGTAGCTTCCTTTCGGTTGTCACTGCATAGTGTCACACTCTCTCATGTGAGGCCTGGGTTTCTTATGTTCATGTTTCTGTAACAGTCTGTTTTTTTACAGGAAATGCTATTGTTAACCCTTTGCCCAACCTTCCTCTTTTTTATTAAAAATGGAAGTTTTAAAGAACGTGAACAAACATTAAATTAAAAAAGTACTATTGAGGTAATTTGGGCATTACCTGAACAGAACATCAATTAATTAAACAATATTGACACATCTAGTCATCTACAGAGTACACACCAGGAACAGAACTACCTGGTAGTCTGTACACTAGTAAGATTTCCGCGAACTAGTAAAGCTGTAAACTAGTACGTGTGTCTAATAAAATCTAATGTGTTGCGTGGTGCCACCACCTGTACAATCAAAACATAACTTTCATGCCGTCACCACCTGTAGAATGAATAAATTATTATGTTGGTGTCGCCAGTCAAACAATGCTGCTGATTGGTTTTGGTGTGATATGGCGTACTGGATCGGTAGTTTTAGTTGGTTACATCAATAGTCAGTACAGGTAATGAGTATCAGTTGGCGGCCATTTTCAAACACGGTTGATCATTCAGAGAGGAAGCACACATTTGTAGTACTTATCGCTATTACATATTAGTTTTGTTTTATTATTTGATTCGTTCGTTCTGCGACATGCATCGTTATTTGACTGACGTTGCAAAGCCAGCAGTGAAACAAAAGTTTGAAAAGCACAACCGGGACACCTTATATGACAAGTCGTGCCACCATGGCTATTTGACAAGATGGGAGGGAGAGAACGCATGGCTGTCGTACGATCAGCAGTTGGTGATGTTTTGTACATTGTGCCGAACATATCAGACGACTGGTATTCGCGGAAAGAACGGTTTCATTACGGGGACCGACGATTTCCGACCGGACTCCCTACTGGGCCAAGGCTGAGTGCTGACAGTGATAGTGACAGCAGTGTGTCAGATGCTGACAGCAGTGTTTCTGACACGTAAAACACTTGAGTGAAGTGTGACATACCCCAGTATGGCTGCCATGTTTTCCGTTTCCCATGATGTCAGTTATTTGTTGAATAAATTATGGCTGACTTTATAAATTTGTCTAGCTTTGATTATTTTCAGGACTTGTAAATTTTGTCTTTACTAGTCATGCTGCCTAGTAACAAATATGATGAAGTTCGGCCCCTGCACACTAACAGTCAGCATTTAAGCAAGCAAAAGCAGATTGGTTAATTTGGTCACATTCCAACTGGTGCTGGAGTGTGGAGAATAGTAATTTAAACTTAGAAGCCTAAACCTAAAATGCTATTCTATTCATGCAGGAATCTTTGTACAGAACATGCTTTCAGCTAGAAAATAGTTGTATGGCAAGAGTGCCTGTAAAAATTATCACTTACGTTTTCAGGATATGAAAGAGCATGACATTTATTTTTAATCATCTTGTTATTTGCATCCTTATCAGGTGAAAACTAACATGTTTGTCTGCCAACCAATATTCTACCAGCCGTGATAAAAAGCTTAAACAAAAACATCGTCGATGCAGTCATCAGCGGTTCTGTTGCTTTTTCAGAATTCATGTTTTTTCTGCATTTTGTTGTATATGAACATATTAAAAGTGGTCTGAAGTGGTCAAAATTACTATAGGGCTGTAAAAGACACCGGCCACATGGGCTGGCAACCTGACCGACTCAACCGGCCCGACTGCAAAGTACTGGCTGCCGGGCTGATGTTACGTTGCAGCCATCCTCCTCTTATTGGTCATACAATCACGTACTGTGGGCGAATGAGTATATCTATGTGGGTACACTCCCGTTGTATCCAGGGTATTGTTGGCTGTGTCAGAAATACTGGGCATGTGGTTGTGCTATCGGAATACGGAGGAAACATGTCTGGCCTTAATTTGAATTTTTGTCCTCTCCGATCCTCTAAAAGTTGTTTCGTTGTGATTCTGGTTATACAAAACTAAACCCTTGTTGAACCTTGGTGAATGAATTTTATGCGTCCACAGCTTAGTCGATATCGCTAGTCCACCATTTTGAATTGTTACTGAGATAATCATCTCGGAGTGCATCGCACATGATTCACATCTGGAATCCTGTGACATGACATGATAATGGCATGCGCAGCAAAGAAGAAGACACCTGAATCAGTTTCTCTTGAAATGTTCAGAAAGTGGCCCTTTAAAAACGTGTATTGTAACATGCATATGTTACTGTTGAAGTGTAAAGTTCTGTGTTCTAATCAGATCTTGCTAATAATAATATGCCTATATAAATCAATGGTATAAAAAATGGGTTCCCATAACTTGTTGTTTTCACATAACATAAAAACAGTTTCTGATGGGTTCCCATGATCACTGGACATGGAACTGAAAGTGTTTCCAATGAAATTTGAAATCTGATGGCCTGAAACAAACAATCGTCACTCATGATTTGCATTGGGTGTGAGATAAAATGTTCACCCCCAGGTGACTAGTTCATAGGAAACAGACAGAAACTCTTTCCATTCTATTTCCATATTATTAAGTGATAACTTCTGCTGATACAAATTACATATTTTAGCGATATGCATGGGTATGCCGGGCAAAGAGAATCCCTCCCCCCTGAAAATTATGCATGTTGCCTGTCTTTATCATGTATTAGTACTCAAAATTATTATATCTTTTGCACCATACCACTGGCTGTGATCAAGGTCTTTTGACAACATTCTACAGTTTAGTTGTAAATTGAATTATTATTATTAAAATAGATACAAGAAAGTCTTGTCATATAATATAATGATTGATCAATCAAACTCTGACAGACTTGCTGTATGTTACAAGTGTTGAGTCTAAATAAAATGGTCAAGAACAAACAGTGTGGACGAGTGCAAATATGTTGTTATATATGTTTAAATTCCATCAGGCATTGCTCTGCCCTTGGGGCACACCAGAGTACACCAGAACTATGTGCTTTTTTGAAAATGTTGTGCCCCACAAAAATTGCATGACATGCACAATTAGTTTGTGTAATCTGCTCTTGAATAAACTGGCAGTTATTTTATTTTCTGTATTGCCACCCATTATATAGGTGTCCTAATTAGTGGAGGCGTGGTGAATGGTCTCTTGGAATTCTTTCACAGCATGAGCTCTAGGTGCTGCGTGCCCAGCTCAGAATACTAGTCGGCCAGTGGAACCGTGGGTGTTGCTAAGTGTAGCTTTTCTATAAAGAAGTGATCAAGGAGTCCTTTTCTGCCCATCATGACTGCAGCTTGAACTGTATCTAGTACGCTGGCATTCAGGGTCTTTTTTTGGCATTGAAGAAGCCCTTCCTTGAACTATATATTCGATGGTTGGTAAAAATATGTGCTTTGGGTACCATGGTGCATGATCCACAACTCTACAGATATTCACTAATTTGTGTTCGACCAAGCAACTGATGACTCATTGATTCAAATTTGTAGTGAGAACTCGTCAGGCACTCTGATTTCAATATAATATGTGAGACTTGTCATCCAAAGCTGTCTTCATGGCAATAACAGCTTGCTATTTTCTGATAACTTCAAGGTGTGCTCGTTGGTTAAGCTCTGGTGTTGTAAACTGTTTAGCCATTTTGGTTAAAGCCCCCAATTTTTGTAGCCAAATACAAATTGATTTAGCCAACTTTTTTAATGAGCACCAAGACAACAACAAAATATTCTGCATGCTTTTCAACGAAAATGGTGTTGGCCAAATTGGCTCAAATAGGTAGCTTTTGTTTAGCCAAATCTGATGCCATATGACCTATGGCCGAAATAGCCACTGGTAGCACTAACCTGGAATGACTAATGTAATTCACATCTCATATACAGAGTAAACAAATAGCCTGAGAAATTTCACAAGGTCTGTGTGGAAGACAAAATCCAATCTCCTGGGTGATGGGGGTCACTGTACATAACTTCGAATTAATCCTTTCAGTGGTAAAATACTGGAGTTAGCTGTGAACACTGGTATCTGTTTTCTACATTTACCCCTGTGTGGAATCTTACATGAAACAAGACAAACAAACAAATCAAATTGATGAGGGACCTTTAGCTCCTTTAAAAAAGAGTGGGCAAGTAAAACTGCTGTTCATCTCTGTTTCAGACCCGGCATTTAATAATGGAAATTGTACAAAGGATATTTGCCTGGACATTTTTTACTGTGGTAAAAATATTTCCACAAAGTGGCAAAAACGTACAGTACTGAATGAATGTCTAACTGTTGTCACTTGTCTTGAGACAGGGAAGTATGATTTGTCTTGTCCAGCTTGACTGCATACAAAATGCTAGTATGCCCTTGTTTGACTGTGAGTGCACCCATACATGCTATGTAGGGCATGACAATGTTTTGACTGCAGGCAAGCCCGGCTATACTCTGGCACTGTGTTCTCAACCAGCCTGTAGATTCATGTAGGTTGACTTCAAAGGTGCATATTTTGTCAAGAGTGGGCTTTGTTAGCCAAGAAATTGTGCTTGGCAAGGTTACTATGCGCCTAGAGGATCATCCAAGTCCCTGTCCCCGTGTCCCCCCCCCCCCCCCGCACCCCAGCAGCCAGGCCGTACTAAGCCACAGCTCTGGAAAACAGTAGTGTTTTGTAGTAACTGGCTCAGTTACGTCTAGCTGTGTGCCTAGCCTTGGCATGCAGGTGTGGAATATGTACAGGTACACATGGTTCATGTGGGTTCACGACCGCTGGTGTGCAACACAATTATGTCAGTGTAAACAAATCATATCTGTACTAGAAAATTATGTTCTTGGGAATATTTCTTTACCACTTTCTGGGGAATTAATAATCATATTATTTTAAACTTGTCGCATGTGAAGGCAACATATTGCACAATAGAGCAAAGCAATACTATGTTTTGTCCGATATCTCAAAAACACCTCATCGTCTCTAGATTCCTTTTGCTATTTCATGGCAGTATAGTGCCAGGCTAGGTTACTAGTAGGGGTTCGCCACGCGCCTGCAGCGTAAGCTAACCAGTTCCGTAAAACTCTGGCAATAATGGAATATTCAGACGCTATTTAAGGATAATGTTGGCCAAGTTCAGTGACTTTAACATTTGTGGTTTAATCAATTATACCTTTTCTTATAAGTTTGCTTAAAAATGCATTATGGACGACTGTCTCTTAGTCTTAGACATCTTATTTTGTTGAACTAGCGCTGCTACGGCATGGTTGCCGATCTGTCCGCTATGCATGACATGGTTGCCGATCTAGGCGCTTGGCGGACTGTCTACTAACTACGAACCACAGGTAATGCTACGAATTGTGGGAAGTAAATATGCATTGGTGACGTGTAAAATGTCTGCGCGAATGATTTAAAATCTGCAATTTATCAACACAAAATGACATTCGTTTTGCTGTCAGATGTCGTGATCATCAACGATCGCTGACCTGTCTGTGGGACGTCGATGCTGCAATGTTTAATGCAAAAGCGTGTCGGTCATTAGCTGACAACGAGGAATAATAAAAATCGGCCTTCCTCTATGATAGCCGGGTACATGGATCGCCGTAGCCGAGTAAATTGCCCGGGTCCCGGCTCTTAACAAAAACCCTGGCAGTGATTAGTGTCACTAGTATGATGACTACATGAATGTAACCATGTTTGTGGTTATGTTGCTGTTGTTAGACAACCAGTAGACAGTATTCACAAAGTGAAAGTGAAACGATTTTGTGCTTCCATGTTGCTGGTTTTGGGTAACAGTCAGGTTGATTGTGGCATTGTGCAGTAATCTGGCACATTTTTGTTTAGTTTGCTCATAACTTTCCCAAAATTGTTTCCAAAAATAAAAGCAAAGATGAAATGACCATGATGAAATACTCAACAGAAATTGTGTGTAGTTTGACCCACAAGTTTTGTAAATGTGATAATACTATTTTTTTTTTTTGACATGAACAGTTAGGTTCTAGATGTCCACTAAAGACTTCAAAACTAAATGTGTTAGTTTATCACAATCTTATAACAATTTTCACTTTGGACAGAATTAGCCTCCATAATTTAGTTGGCCAGGTAGAATGCTTGAAGTGGAACATATTGTGGTGTTTGTTCCCTCGTGCACAGCTAAGTTGTTTACGTTGTGATTGAGGAGTGGGTCGTTAAGAAAGATCAACAACAGATCAGCTAGGATTGTGCTGCAGAGCATGAAGCCTGGTAGAGCTCTCTGTATTGTCCATTTGTATCAGGACATCATGTTTGAGGTGAGCGATCGCTCTCGCTCCCTATCGCTCTCGCAGATCAATAATCTAGGGAGCCATTTATCGCTCGTGTCCAGGGTTGGCAGGTTTCTTCCCTATAGAGAAAAAACCGTGGTTTTTTCCCGGTTATTTCCGATACGGAAGAAATACCTTTCTTCCCTACTACTGGGAAGAAATGGGGGCAGCCGTGGCCTAGTGGTTAAGGTGTTGGACTCTAAATTCAAGGGTTGTGAGTTCAAGACCCACACTGGTCACGGTTCGTTTTCGAATCTTAGGCAATTTCGTTTACCCTACTTTGCCTCAGTCTACTCAGCTGTAAATGAGTACAAACACTGTTTGGAAGGTACCTGCGATGGACTAGTGTCCCGTCCAGGAGGGTCAGTATCACTGCACTCTAAGCTGCTTCGCACTACAGAAACCAGGTTTAAGCACTGGCCATATAAACCTTCATGGCTTCCTAAGGCGTAATGCCTGGGGGATGACTTTACCTTTACCTTACTGGGAAGAAATGGAAGAAACCCAGAAACCCGCTTTTTGTCAAATTTTTTAGTAATAAATATATGTCCAAAATATACATAAAATGTACATAAATATACATAAAATGTATATATAATGATTAATAATGCTTCAACAATAAACATCTGGTGATCAAGCCCAATTACCAGGTGTCATCTACATTGTATAAGTCCCATCAGCTGGGTCACACAAACCAACCTGTTATAATTACTAGCTATTGTTATATGTTTCAATTGACAGATTATGGACTTCTAAAAGTGGCAAACATGTAATTTTATTTCAAAGTGACATTCACTGTGTAAAATATAACACAACACATTGATACAGCTCTTTGGTGCAGTGGCTTCCTTTCCCCCAGAAACAATAAAGGGTTTTTCAAAAGGTGAAATGGCTTCATTTTTTGCAGTGGCTTCCTATTGAAATACATGACAATGGCATTCCCCTTATTAAACAACTTTTACACTGGCTTCATTTTATCCAGTGGCCTCCCATTGATTACATATTCACTATATAACCAGGTGAGATAAATATTTTAAATTCAGATCTACCTGCTTCTCCAACATGTACTGACAGTGCCTTTGCGTTAAACTGGAATCCTTTATCACCAAGTTGACATTTATTTTTCTCATCAGTTCTATTCAAATCACAATGTATAAGGGTGGTAGACCTCGTGACACCATTTGGGAACACTTTGTTTCTGTGACAGTTGCTGGAAAAGAGTATGCTAAGCTTTGTGACAACCAGAAGCTTCCTAAAAATCTTCAGTCACCAGTGCACAAGACCCTTGTCACGAAACGGTTTAAGCAAGAACAGAACACTTTACAGCCTACAAACTACATCCAGCATATCAGGGTGTTAAACTCTCTGCTGGTCAATTGGAGATTGTTAATGACTTTATTGTGTCCAAGAGTCCTGCCTTCATCACTGAGCTGATTGCCTTTCAAGCCAAATCCACACCATACTCTGCTGCATTTTTCAATGAGGCAGCACTTCAGATGGATCCAGTTACCTGGTGGAAAGCAACTAAATCCAGTGGTGTAAATTCTGACTTTGTAGACTCTGTGATACGTCTTCTACAGGCACCAGCTTCCTCAGCCTCAGTAGAGCGTATATTTTCTAATTTTGGACAGATCCACAGCAAAATTAGGAACAGACTAGGAAGTCAAACTGCAGGAAAGTTAGTGTTCTGTTTCCGTCTCCTGAGAGGTGATCTTGAGATTGATTATTAACTGCTGTTTGACATGAACAGTGTGCTATATACCTGATGTGAAGATTGTGTGTGACCTGATACGAACATTGTGCTAATTGTGAGAACATTGTGCTGATTTTAATGTAAATATTATTCTCTTAACTTCTGTAAATGTTATACTTTGAAGTATGAACTCTGTCAGGGGTTGTGTGTTTATTGTATTAAACTATATTATAGTTGCTGACAGTGATGCAATAAAGAATAACACACCTTTATTCCTAGTTTCTTCCGGGAAGAAAGGTGTTTCTTCCCTTTTTTCCCATGTTTCTTCCCACGGAAGGGAAGAAATACCTTTCTTCCCGGAAGAAAGCCAACCCTGCTCGTGTCAATTGTTAAAATCGCTCGCTGGAAAGTCTAACCTCTTTATGACGCAGTGTTTGAGCTCTAGTATTCGGAGTTCACATATCATCCTTTAGTGTGTTACCGGGGATGGCGATCACAGCCCGCTGCACCAAGATTGCAAGAACGTCGATGATTTTTATCATTGAAGCTACGCCGGCTGCGCTGTTTATAAAAAAGTTATTAAATGAGTGGGCTAGCGTCGATGTGTATTATGTTTAAATGTCACATACTGTTGTATGTTGAACTGAATAAAATATATGTATACATGACATGTACAGTTATGGAGCAGTTAACCCATTAGACCCCACGCGTCCGAAAGCGTCCGACCTTGTTTTCCCCACGGCGCCCGAAAGCGTCCGCTGGGGAAAAAGGCTGTGGAGGTGGCGTCATCGGGTGGATTGATATGAAACTAAAACTAGCGGAATTCTACATATCTTACCTATGAATTGTGGGTAAAATTAACATATGGTCGTATTGAAAGTTTCGAAGATAATCGCGTTTTAAGTCGAGCACTGGTGGGCTTTAAAAATGGCCGTTTCTCGTAGAACAGATACGTTCATTGCAGATGAAGTTTGCGCGATTTTAGAGATGAATCTTCGGAAGAAAGTGCTTCTGAGATGGATGTGGAGGTAAGATTTATATGTGGCTCGATCTTGACTGAGTGAGCGATAAATTGAAGATAGCGTCGGATGGTTTTCTTTGTCCAAAAGTAGCCTGGTCACTGTCTTATTCACCTTGTCGACTGTTTCAACGCTGACATTGTGTGTTTTGTGCCATTTACTCGGCTTAGATTACATTGTTAGTTGTGCATGTTGTTATATAATGAATTATAAAGCAAATGAGTAAATAAAACAGAAAAATCTGGCCCGACGAGCATGTAAACAGTCAAGCCCGGCCCCTGGAATCTGGATGGGCGGTGCCTGGATGGGTGGTGGTGTTGCTTTGCCTTTGGACATTGTTGACAATTTTATTATAATGACGGTGTCAGTGGTCTTTGTAATTAATTATATTTATCTATATTTCAGATATTAGTCAATTTAAAAAAAAGTCTTGTAATTATTGGCTGCTTGTAAAAATGATAATTTTACATTGTTGTAATGGATATGACATGTGACAAATGCATACAAAATTTTATTCTTATTCTGTTTTCATTACTGTAGCTGTTTGTTTGTTTCAGGTGGCAAGTAATAGTAGTGATGACATCCCTGATGAGAACTCCAACACCTCATTGTCATAAAAATGAGCTTATCAGTTGTGTCGCAAAAACGGAGTGAAACGGCCATCTGGACGTGCAATTGAGACATGCTTTGGATGTCTGACATGCGATGTGCATTTGTGCAACATTGGATTCTTTGTGCAGTATCATGCATAGGAAGAACATTTCCTTGTGTGGAACCAGCAGTTGGTGATGTTATTGTAATAAAATGTGACTATCATGTCAAACTTCACTCAATATTTGTTTAAAAAAATTATTTCCGAAGTTCCACACCTCAGAATGACAACATATAACAGGTTTATATACACCACAGTTACACCATTGCATAGATAATTCAATTTGCTTCAAAATAAACATAACTTGCAATTATAAGATATCAATACTTTTGAAACTACAGCTTAAAAACTACAAGCACCCATAATTTTCAAAATCTGCCTCAGTTGCCCAGGGAAAAGCAGCACACGCGTAATTCAATGTGCGGGGTCTAAAGGGTTATGGGATCAACAATATTTCACTACGATCTGATTGACCGACAACGCTGTAATGGGAATCGAAAATAATAACCTGGATCTGAGCTACCGAAAATGCATATGAGTTGACGCGGAGTGTAAAAGTTGATTAAACATTGAAAACAACAATTTTAGTAATTGTTCCGCTTCATCTTTCAACCGCTCTGAACACATAAATTTACAATGCGTATCTCAGGTACCACTTAACATTGATTCATTGTTTCATGTGCGGATGACAAATTCATATTTTTGCGCACTGAATTTGAGTTGTGCGTTATGATGCAGTGGAAGCATGCCATTTTATCCCAGTTTATATTGGTGTTGCCTACTAAGCTGCATTTATGAGTTATGACTGTACATCTAATTCTTACACATGGTGTATTTGTAAATGTCAGTTGCAATTGAGGTTGCACAGCACACTGCCACTGGCCTTGCCTAGGCTATGCCTTTGGTGATTGATGACATGTTGCAATTCAAAACCATTTTACCAATTGCAATGTATGGGGTTTACTAAAGTAAACATTTATTTCTTTGTACAAAAGTCAGCGCCAACAAGAACCAATTAAAATTTCATGGAGACAACGACAGAATTCGAATGGGAAATAGTGGCGCCACCACACAGTAAAAAACAACTAACAAATTGCGTAAATTAATTTGGCATATTTAGGCGAGTGATGAATCGCTTGCATGTTGTTTTCAAACGTGAAGCCCTGTTCTATGTACAAAGAAATGGCAGCCATTGAGTTTACATTCTGGAGATTACACTTTATGGCTGATGTCTAAAATATTGTATGGTGGTGTTTGTGAACACATTGAAATAAATAATTTGGGATAAGGTCATAATATGCTGTCCCCTTTCCACAACATAATTATTTACATAAATACGCACAGAATACACCATAAATGGCTGCTTAGTTTTACCAAGCAGATTCTTCCAACATTTGTCAATAAGGATGTGCAAAACTCATCATCTCGGTGAGTTACTGCTGAGGATTTAGTGAGAAATCCAATTAAAAAAAAAAAATTTGGAATGTAGCTAGCTGTAGTTTCAGATGATTTTTGAAGTTATATGGAGCTTGTTCTTGGCTTTGGGCAGAGTTTGCCAGGTTTAACTATATCTTTGGGCACAGTTTGCCAGGTTTAGCTATAGTTTTGCAAGCAAAAAGTTACGTTTTGTTTACATTGTTGCAGATGAGCCAACACGGTCGCTCAGCGGCCTTATTCTCAAGAACAACATACGGGCACACTTCGAAAAGTTCCCGCCGCACGTGACAGAGTTCATCAAGACAGAATGTCTGAACAGCATCGGCGACCCATCGCCCCTGATCCGTGCTACCATCGGCATCCTCATCACGACGATCGCCCTCAAGGGTGGTCTGGAGGGGTGGCCGGGACTGCTGCCTCAACTGTGTGTCTATCTCGACTCGGACAACTACAATGTGTGCGAGGTGAGTGATCCTAGTTTGTCTCTTCTTGAGCTTACGTCTTCTTTGGTTGACATTATTGCGGACTTCCTCTTTGGTGACGTTGTCTGTGTATGGCATGGGCAAGATGTTACATGGTAGCATGTGCATGTCCATTGATTGTATATATTCTTCTTTGAAGCTCTGCTGTTATCGTCCATGTAAGATTTTACCATGTGTAAATACCCGCCAACAGAACAAGCTAGTTACCATATCTTCATCCACTGCTGTATTTTCCACTCGCCACAAGCATGGCTAGGCATAAATGCATTATGTAGCACGTGCTGCATGCAGCTTGAAGGCTGCCCGATCCTGCCTACCAGTGAAGAGCACTATTGATTTTGGCGGTGCCACATGTAGAGCGTGTGAGGACTTCAGTGCTGTCAGCACAATTCATGAGTACGGTTATTGATAAATTTGTGGCGGTGTGGTGGTTCCATGTCTGCCTGTTGGTTGAATTGTGCAGGTTGACCTCAGTAGGAACTGTTAGTTGCATACGCATAGATCTGTTGATAGAAATTTTAATATTGTCTGCAGTTTAGGACATTATAGCTGCCTGTTAATAATATTTATTGTAGGTATATAGTGTTTTTTAAAGTTCAACTCATACAGGCTTTGCTGAACGTCATGCAGGCAAAACTTGATTTTGTACATACATTTTCATAGTAAATATTACATATAAATTTCATGCAGGCAATTTGCCCATATAAAAGTCCTGATGCACTGGATATACCATATTGTTCCCTATATACGTGCACTACCTGCTAGATGCACACCCCCATTTTCAAGAAATGAAACCATGCACAATAACAGATTTTCAGGAGTGATGGCACACTAAACCACTAAATAAAATGACAGCAGTACTGCTGCGGCTGGCGTCACCTTGTGGACTCTTTTGAAATAATTCATAGTGTGTGTTTTTAGCCGCAACATGACACCACATTGTTATCACTACTGGCGGCTTTTGCCAGATGTCTGTGGAAGTACTAGGACTAGCTTTTATTTATTTTATCGATCACTTGCCATCAGCAAAACTTGCGAGTTTGAATTGTATATTTAATTACACTCAAGGAATCGAGTGTTGGCCAGGAGACCTTGCCTGGGATTAAAAACGTGAACAGACGTGCTTTTTCAGTGTCTGTCTCATGTGTTTGTAGTATGTCGATCGAGTGTTTGCTTTGGTAGATGCGCTGAAACTGCATCTTTACTAAGTTCAAAACTAACAATGCAATGCCTCATTGTATGCTTACATTAAATTTATTTAGCACCATCAAAACAATTCGAAGCACATGTAGATTGGACAAAATACATCATGCAAAACAAGCGCTAGTTAAGAAATAAATCGGTGATCAATGACATGGTTTCCGAATCATTCCCTAGAAGCACCCTGCATTCTTCTTATAGTTCACAGTGCGGATTATCTACCAGTCTGATTTAGAGGCTGATTTCAGATCATGATTCGGGCCACATTTGAGAACTAATACTCGCGCACCCAAGCCTTCGCACTCGCTCACTGCACGTCTATTGGGAACAACACGGTAGCTGAATAAAAACCTTGTTGCAAGATATGTGATGTTATGACAGTAAATAAATGTGACTTGACTGACGAAACAAATGAAGCTTGGGTGATTGCATAACATGTCTGTGTCAGCCATAGACAAAAAGTTAATAAATTGTTGGTGTCGTTATTAATTATGCATGGCTGTAATAGTGAATCAATATATTGAATGTGGCAGACTCTAAACATTGTTTTGCACTGTGCTGTCCTCTAGGGAGCTTTCGGGGCCCTTCAGAAGATCTGTGAGGATTCGGCGGAGACCCTCGACTCAGACGTCCTCAATCGACCGCTCAACGTACTTATTCCCAAGTTTCTGCAGTTCTTCAAACACAGCAGTGCCAAGATCAGGTAAGTGATTTGTCGTGATGCATCAGAAACATACATGGAAGATGGTTTGGGGTGTTAAATGAAAGAAAAGGTGTTTGTGAGAACTGGAAATTTGTGGTTATGATTGATAATGGTTATAGCAATCCATCATTGATTGGTGAACAATTATGAGCAGCAGGAAGCAACATTTTCGTTCTGAGAGCGCCATAAAAATGTCCTGTTTGCTCCCCCGAGACCAGTGACTAGGAGAGCTTTTACCGATGATGAGAACAGTTGAACTTTCTCTCGGAATGCGAGTGACTGACACATTGTTCTCTGACTGCTCTTCTCTCATCTGTGGTTTGGAGTGTTAAATGGATGACGGACAGTTGTACTTGGCAGTTTCTGACCCACACAGTGTACTTGGTGAACAAGACTTGTGACACACATGGGCCATAGTAATGACGTGTGGCGATTGTTGTTGCTGCATTATGACAAAGCTCTTGCTTTGTTTCAGAATTGTGACACTGCTGATAGATGTTTTTACATGTACCTATTGATTCAAGGTGTGATAAATATCTGGCAAACATGCTGTAGTTTGATATCGATCAGTGGTTCTAGAGATTGGTTGTGAGATTATGATTGATAATGGTTATAGCAATTCATTATTGATTGTCTGGTGAACACTTATGAGCTGTAGCAGCAGTCGGTTTTGTTTCCTTTGAGACTAGTGACATGGAAAGTTTGTACGCTGTAATGATGACAACAGTTGAACTCTCTCTCTG
The DNA here is from genome assembly GCA_033239005.1 of Lamellibrachia satsuma. NCBI lineage: Eukaryota > Metazoa > Annelida > Polychaeta > Sabellida > Siboglinidae > Lamellibrachia > Lamellibrachia satsuma. The sequence goes on from BSQZ01000018.1 coordinate 7,515,014, forward strand.
AGTGTGAGTGACCGATACATGGTACTCTGACCGCTCATCTCCACCCCAACTCTGTCTTAGGATTGCTAAAACATATATTGTCATGTTCAAGGTTGGGTTCGATTGTAATTGCATAACTTGTAACTAATTACAGTTACAGTGGAATTGTAATTGATCTTTTACACTAATTTTGATTTAATTTTTACATTTTTTATTTAACTGAACCCCTGAATGCATAAATTATCCTAAACCATGTATACAAATTTTATTTTTGGAATATAATTGATTTTTAAGTGTTGTAATTGAGTTTTTATGATGCTGTGTAATTGTATTTGAACCCTTTTCATGTTACTGTATGTCTCTATAGGAAACATGCTGTTAATGATAAATACACAATGATTCATAATGTTGTTCGTTGTGGCGTGATGAAACACTGTTATATGGGGCTGATGTGAGAGAATAAAAACTTCAAAAGAAAGCCGTCCAAATTATATGTTTAAGCAAATATAATGTTCATACCGATCCACTGTTCAAGTCTTAATTTACTAAAAATAGAGCATATTCTAAAATTGCAGGAACTAAAATTATCATAAATTTTCAAACAATAAACTACCTGTCTACCTGCAAAACTGTTATACTTGATCAATACACGTGGTCAATATAATATACATACGATCAGGGTACACCACGAGTTTGCTAAACGAAGTCTCAGGTAAAGTTTGCCACATACCATAAATAATGCACCTGATTTATTAAAAGACAAGATCACCACTCACAGTTAACATGGTTTCTCAAATTATATCAAACTTTATTATCTGAATACATATATTGAACAATGTGCAATCCAAAATTGTTACATATCATATATTATATGTCAACATGACTGACTTTGTCTCTGTTCCTCCTTGGTTAAAAATCACTCTGTATATCCGGTTGTAGGAATATATTTGGCAGACATATTTATATTAATTTTTTTACTCAGTAATTATGCATTAATATCTATATTTCTTTATAATTTAAATAATGGGTGAAATTAATCGACAGGGTGGCTCCTACGACAGCGATAAATTTTTAGTCTTAGTAGGAGTTTCCCGTCCCTTATATGACATTATCTTTTATTTTCAGACAGTGCTCTATATTCTTACCACTTCCTTTTCTCATGTCGACTTAGATGTGATATATTGTATGGTTTTTGTGTTGAATACTCTGTTTTGTTGTCATTGGGATGAATAAATGTTTCTTATTTCCATATGATCGTGCCCCTAAAAACACTAGGTCTGCATTTTGTGAGCAAAACATGATTTACGATGGAAGTCTTATGAGCTGAAATGGAAACTAATGCCAGTCTAATTAATCAATGTACCACCATCAACTGTTCTGTTGACAGGTCACATGCAATTGCGTGTGTCAACCAGTTCATTATCGCACGCACCCAGGCCCTCATGGTGCACATCGACTCCTTCATTGAGGTAAATGGTGTCAACATAATGTGCGTCCAAAAATATTGTTTCTTAGTGTTGTGTCATTTAAAATAATTTTTTTAAAGAAATCTCTGGATGATGAAGCTGTGTCCTTATTCTGGAGGTGGGGGGATATACTGCAGTAACATCAAAACCAAACAGAAGGATGCCACACACTTCAGTTGTAATATTTTCTAGTTTGTTGCGATTTTGTGCATAGATTGGGTGTAATTAATTTTAAAGTTGCCACTCAGTATTAACCAGTAGTTGGCTTTGACCATGATAACTAAAGATGCTGCAGAAAAATGGATATTTGCATGGAAAGTTGTGTCTTTCATGATGTAACATGTTTATCTCTTTGGAATACAGCCAACTATGGGATGTATTTAAGAGTTGTTGTTCATTGACATTGTTCTGTTACAGAATCTGTTCTTCTTGGCATCTGACGAGGATGCTGAGGTTCGTAAGAATGTGTGTCGCGCACTGGTCATGCTGGTTGAGGTGCGTATGGATCGACTCATACCGCACATCAACAACATCGTGGAGGTGAGTCGAGGCGGACACATTGGGAAGTATTGTGACCCCTGGTCGGCACTGAGAAAGAATTTTAAACATCTACTCCCTGTGTCTGGCAGAGAAGGAGAACGTGTTTTGGGATGATGAGAACAGAACTCTCTCACTGAGTACTAGTGACTGATACATTGTACTCTGACAGCACAGCTCTCCTTCAAAATTCTTAGGAATTTTCACAACACATGTATGTAGATATTTAGTTGTAATTAAATGTGTGATGTTATGTAGCAAACGTCAGGTAGTTTGTCAACAGTTGCAGTGATTGGTTGTGAAATTAGAAATTTCAATGATGTTTATAGCAATGCATTATTGGTTTATAATATATGACTCACACCAGTGATACCATGAAATATTTCCATTGTGTGAATACCGCAGATTGTTTGATTTGTATGCTGGGATGATGAGAACAGTTGAACTCTCTCTCGGAGTGTGAGTGACCGACACATTGTACTCTGACCGCTCTTCTCTCCGTTTTAAACTCTCTTATTGCTAAATTGACATTTTGCTGTTTGTGTTTAACCACTATTGTCTGTCTGTGACTGTTCTAACCACCCCCTCGTGACCTGGCATTCATCTCTGGTGTTGTTTCAGTACATGTTGATGAGGACACAGGACAGTGACGCTGGCGTGGCACTGGAGGCCTGTGAGTTCTGGCTGTCGCTGGCCGAGCAGCCGATCTGTAAGGAGGTGCTAGCGCCACACATCGAGCGACTCATCCCTGTGTTAGTCCGCGGCATGGTCTATTCAGAGATCGACATCATCCTACTGAAGGTAGCCAACCTTACTGCTGCTAGCTCTACACAGGCTGCATAATGTCAGGTCTTTGTCAACCACAATAATCTAGTGTGAAGTTTTCATGAACCTGTCAGATTTAATTGTTTAGGTTAGATCCTTGGCTGCACATTGTGTTTTGGTTGCATTGTTATTATTATGCATAGTAGACATAAATAATTGCATGTTAGAAGCAGCATTATCATTCACAAAGAAACACAGTGGCAGTTTCCAAAAAAAAATAATTACAAGATACAAACAGTTGCCTACATAAAAGTGGGCGTGTCTGAGTTGGCATGTTACAGTAAGGTGACCTTGGCTATTTGTAGGGTAACCTTGTCTATTTGTAGGGTGACGTCGAAGAGGACGAATCGATCCCAGACAAGGAGTCAGACATCAAGCCTCGTTTCCACAAGTCCAAGACACACAATGTGAACAACAAGCCAGAGGGGGAAGAGGTAGGCTTTAGCAAGGGTGGTACATTATGCTGGGGTTGGAAGGGTTCCTGGGGTTGGGTTGTGTCGGTGGGGGGCAAATTTTCCTTTGGGGGGTAGTATTAATGGTAGAACATCTGAACATTGTTATCATGAATTGTATTACATTAATATAAACTATATTTATACTAATATTACGCATGCTGATTGGCGAGGTCAATATAATGTTTACATTGCATGCTGAATGGTAAGGTCAATATGTTTACATTGCATGCTGAATGACAAGGTCAGTATAATGTTTACATTGCATGCTGAATGGTAAGGTCAATATGTTTACATTGCATGCTGAATGACAAGGTCAGTATAATGTTTACATTGCATGCTGAATGGTAAGGTCAATATTCGCAAGCAGATAAAGGTAAATTATAGTAAAAATAATTGTGCTTCATTAAAACACATTTGGGCGGTCAGTAGGCTGTATAACATGATTTTACGATAAAACGATCACACTGCACCTTTGTAAGAGGTAATATTGTGATGATATTATGGAAAGGGTGTCATGAGAAGGGGTTGCTTAATGTTGTCCACAAGTCACATTCACTGGTGTTACACTGACAGGTGCACGTCAATTCAGTTTTACCCGTAACTGCAACAATTAATGTGGCTTTTGTGACACACGGACATGCAGTATTTTGTTGTTTGCCAGGCGTTTTGTCGCTGGTGTAAGATGCTGTCTGGCCGCTTTCTGCTTTCAGAACTCTAACTTAGTATTCCACTTGCTAAAATTAGATAAAAAGTTGGAAAAAAATGAAAAGATGGACAAGGTAAGACCGTGGGAACCCGTGTAGTTAGCCGAAGTTAAGGCTGTTGTTCCATTAATACTAAAATTGTGCCGTTTTGCTTTTGACTAAATTAGTGCATAAGCAGTCCAAGTATGGATATGTGTCTTAAAAACATAATCTAGGTATTAAACTTTTGTCTTGGTGTAACGAAAAATATTGATTTGTCTCAAATAAACCACAGAATTTCTGATTCCTGTACTACGTTTGCAGGAATGGGATAAAATAGTGGTCTTCAATCCTGACTTGTGTACATAACGTATACATTTCCATACTTGTTTGCGGTTGGTCTGTTATGCCTTGTCCGTCTCTTCTGTTTGTAATTTATTATGTTTGTCAAGTTGAATGTCTTCCTTCAACTGGTGATGTGTTTGCGCGTAGGTGTAAAACATCAACTCTGTGTTGGTTTTTAAAAACTGTTCTACCATTTCGTCACAGTGTTGATGTCTGTGTTTATTAATTTACAATGGCCAGTTGCTTTGTCTTAATTTTAAAATGTTCAGTTCTATGCTAAATATGTTTTTGTTAGAACATGAAATATTAAGTTTGCTTTAGGAATACAACAATGCACCCAATGCCTAAATGTTACCTCTCTTATTTGCAGTTTACTTTTATCAGTTTATTTGTAACCTTCTTTCACCTTTTCTGTTCAACATTGCAGATTGTAATGTTGTTATTTAGGTGATTGTGTCACTTTGTATTGAAAACTTCGCTTGGAATACATTTCTCTCAAGAAAAAGAAAATGTTGATTTTGGGGAAGACTGACTTGTGCATGCAATTACATGATTTGTAGATAATTTAATGTAAACTTTATGGCTGGGATGTGATGAATCCCTTCAGTGATGTTCTGCCTGTATTGGTTGTAGGACGACAGCTGTACGGATGATGACGGTGATGTCGATGACACTCTGTCAGACTGGAATCTCAGTGAGTTGTCACGACACTAAACTAGTCTGATATCTCCCCACTCCCTGTCTGGGGAAGGGGAGAGTCCAGTAGGCAGGATGATGAGAACTGAACTCTCTCACTGATATCGATGAAGGACACTGTTCTCTGACGGCTCATTTCTCGTCTCCCATGATCCCATATAGTCTATCCCATTGTTTCTGCAGTAGCCACTGTATTCCAGCACAATAGATCTGTGGCTACAGTGTGATCATATGACTGGTGATTAGAAGTAATCTTCTGGTGTAAAATAATAGATCTGTGGCTACAGTGTGATCATATGACTGGTGATTAGAAGTAATCTTCTGGTGTAAAATAATAGATCTGTGGCTACAGTGTGATCATATGACTGGTGATTAGAAGTAATCTTCTGGTGTAAAATACGTGTCTATTAGCAATTCTAACTTGTGTTTGTTCATCCGTATGCGGAATACAGATAATAAATATGCCAAATTATCTAGAATATCTCGTATATAATTATGTGTATGTTTGCTAAATGTTTCTATGAAATGACGCTGTTAGTGACTATGTTATTTCCAGACCCTGGGACTGGTAAATGTTTATACCATACAAAGGAAATAATTTTACGAAGGTTACATAACTTGTAACAATCGTAGAAAGCATGAAGAGCATTATGAACAATCATATGTAACTACAAGCTGTGAAGATTTTGTGAATTGAGAACCTTTGCACAAAGGTTCGTATGGTACAAACCCTTTGTGAAACAGGCCTCTCCATCACCAGTAAGGGTGCTAACTGGGCATCTTCTGCTTGTAGGGAAGTGCTCGGCTGCTGCGCTGGACGTGCTGGCAAATGTCTTCCATGACGACGTCCTCCCCATCCTTCTTCCCATCCTCAAGGAGACACTCTTCCATCAGGACTGGGAGATCAAGGAGTCAGGCATCCTTGTGCTCGGAGCCATAGCGGAAGGTGGGACAGTCTTCCATACTGTATTGTCTGTAGAGTTTGGTGACTTACAAGTTTCATATAGTGAATGCAGCGTGCTTGGGTTACACTGAAAGTCTGGTGGTGTAAAGAGTAAAGGTTCCATGAAGTGGTGGAATGTCTAGTTGAATGTCTGGTATAAAGAAGACAAATGGTGATTAAAAAACATGTTTTTGACAAAATTTCATTCAAAGTTTGTATACATTGGTTGGCACAGTTCAACGTCTAAAAAATTATATATGCAAAAATGAACAGTGCACAAGAAAAAAATTACTATTCCTATTAATTTTGTTGTCATAATTCATTAAGAAGCTATTGTTTCACGATAGTATCATTCATGCAGGTTAAGGCCAACACTGCGGTCCTTTTATGGAAGTATTGTAACACTTCCTTGGAGGGCAAGAGAAAACCCTGACATATTTATATATGACATATTTATATAGGGCATGTTTGTGGAAATTATCACCATGTTCTGCAGTGAATCGTTTGTTGCAACTGTAATGTAATGTAATGTAATGTAATGCAGTCCACTGTGTCTGTCTTCCAACCTGACAGTCATTATCCAGAAGTGTGACACATTTTTAGTAGATGACTGGAACGTGCCTTGGTTTGAGGGTGTCCTGCCTGTTGTAGGCTGTGTCAATGGGATGGTGCCTCACCTACCGGAGCTCATCCCTTATTTGATTGGCTGTCTGTCAGACAAGAAGGCATTGGTCCGCTCCATCACATGTTGGACACTCAGTCGGTATGCTCACTGGGTCGTTGGACAGCCGCATGAGATGTATCTGAAGCCGCTCATGACCGAGGTGAGTGTTGTCAGGTGGTCTGTTGCAAAAGTTCCCGAAGGCGTTAGATTGGTTGTAGTGAAGTTGTATTGCTTGGAGATGTTTTTGGCGTTCCATTTATAAATCTATAGACTATATGGCTGTGAAGCCCTTATTGTGGTGTGGCGAACTTTCTCTTGGAAAGGTTATATCGTAGTGTTGTCATGTGCGTTATTTTATTGTTATTTATCATGTTTTGGTGAAATCCAAGATTGAGATAACATGGCTACAAATTTAATCTTATTCCGTGATGTTTGCGTGGCTCCCCATGCACATCTCATAGTTCGTGGATGCTTCAGTCTGTAAAGGAACAAGCTGAGTTAATTGTAGAAGCCTGATTTATCACTTGCTCAATTCTTTTCACTCCCACTAGAGTGTGAGGCACCAACAAAGCTCCAGATTTATAGTAGAATGTAAATGAAGCCTTTTTCATTATTTGTGATTTTCGTTATTGTTGAAGCATACATTTTTTTTATTAGGTATAGAATCATAGTAAATTTTCCCTGCGTAATGGTAGTGTTTTGTTTCTTATTAATAAATGTATTGCACTAGTATTGCTAATGTCCTCCATTGAGTAGTAATTGGCTGAATGGCGGAGGGGTTAATGAAGGAAGGGCAAATAGGGGAGGGGTGCATGTGTTGGGGTTTCATGTTGCTGTGTACTTGCAGCTGTTGAAGCGAGTGTTGGACAGCAACAAGAGGGTGCAGGAAGCTGCCTGTTCTGCCTTCGCCACCCTCGAGGAGGAGGCCTGCACGGAGCTCGTGCCCTACCTCTCCTTCATCCTAGAGACACTTGTCTATGCTTTCAGCAAGTACCAGGTACACTTGTCTTTTTGTGTTTCAAAAATATTGTACAAAATTATTGTTTAGATGTTGACAGGAAAGAGCAAGTATTGTTTTGAGTTTACAAATTACACAGTACTGATCATTTCTGGAGTGCTATAGATGGTTAAAATGATGAGTGCATATTTTTAACTGCATAGAGGTTGTGGGGATGGTGAACAGAAGTCGATATTGCTGTGAAATACACTCAACTTGTATTCGTACTATTGGCTGACGCATAATCCATGCTTTATTTTGTAGTTTCTCGTCTGTCGTGAAATGGAATGTTGTGTAGAGTAACAGGAAACTAATAGGTTGGCCATGATGATGTAATTGGCTGGAGTGAAGGTTATTCAGCTCAGTGTGTTAAGGTTGATGTATTGTGAAGTCATTTAGGGCATTTACTGTGTACGCAGTGGAAGATGTTGTCAATTACTCATTAGTTATGTTTCTGTGTTTGCAGCACAAGAATCTGTTGATTCTCTACGATGCCATTGGGACTCTGGCTGACTCTGTCGGACACCACCTCAACAAACCTGTGAGTACATTGAGTGCTACACCCATTGTGTAGAATGCTACACCCATTGTGTAGAGTGCTACACCCATTGTGTAGAGTGCTACATCCATTGTGTAGAGTGCTACACCCATTGTGTAGAGTGCTACACCCATTGTGTAGAGTGCTACACCCATTGTGTAGAGTGCTACACCCATTGTGTAGAGTGCTACACCCATTGTGTAGAGTGCTACACCCATTGTGTAGAGTGCTACACCCATTGTGTAGAGTGCTCAGATTTAGCCAACTTGTACAGATTCTGTTGGAGTCACTTGATAATTTTAAAATTAATTGATGGTTTTATTTATTATGCACTTTATGTTTAAGTCTTGGTGACAATCTAAAGAGAGTAGAGTGAGAGATGAGTGGAGTTTGGGAATGATGATATATTACTGTGTTGAGTCGTGCATTTAGCATGCCTGATGAAGTTGTATTCGTACACTGACCCAGACAAACTCGTTACAACAATCTCTTGGTACTATGTTATTTATCTCATTCTGAAAAACAGTTGAACTTGGTGTCAGTTCCATTAGTTATAGTTCACATGATCAGACAGGTATTTTGGCAAGACAAAAAATAGCCCTCTACTGATCCAAGACAGAGACAGAATAAATCAGCAAACACAATAGCCAACAAATGTTTTTGCATGTGAGGTTTTGTGAATGAACACAGTTTAATAGTTTGGAAAAATCAACTGGAGACACTGGTTTGTTCACCCGACGAAGTGAAAATGTGTTAGAATGCACTGATTTTTTATGATGTCAGAAGTTGTTAGTAAGAGATCGAGGGGATGATGACACCTGTTGACTGAGATTTTTCTATGAAGATCTCTCAACTTGTATTCGTACTGTCTGACTCACGAACACTGACTTGTCACTTGAGGTTGCCCAAATATAGCCACTATGTACGTGGAGTCAGTGTTGAAGTCGCTTGATAATCCTTTATCTCCCAAATATTGTGATTAGTTAATTTTCTGACACATTGCTAGTAGTGAAATAGTATGACACTGTCTCTGCTGTGGAACCAACTTCAGGCAGTCAGTGTAATGTGAATAATACAAAATGAGTTCTTTGGTGCCAATATCCTCGGAAAATCCAAACAAAACCAAAGGATTAGGCATTCTCGTGACCACGAACAGTGTGAAAAGTCGTCAACAGATGGACGGACGTGCCACGGAACTAAGGAGGACAGGCAATATTAAAAAGATAGGTTTTCAGATGACGGCGAAATGAAAATATATTTCCTGTTGATTTAAAGCTGACGATGAGTGAATTCCACAGAGTTGGTGCATCAACAGAGAAAGCTGGAGTTTCTGCGTTTGTCTTTTAACTCTGGGAACAGAAAGTAAATTAGAACTAATATTGCTGTTCTGTCCATACAATAGGCATTGTTGAATTCTTATGGTAAAGCTTTGTTTTATGACAAAAAAATATATTTACTGTTTTGCTGATACAAAGCAGTTATATCATTCAACTACATGAACAAAGCAGTTATATCATTCAACTACATGAACAAAGCAGTTATATCATTCAACTACATGAACATAAGTTAAAGAAAAACATTTGTTTGTGCAGTAAAGGCTGCTGTTTGAAATACCTCATTAAGATTGTATGGATGATGAACAGTGGTTATTGAGATTTTCCTATGAAATACACTCAACCTGTATTCGTACTGTCTGACTTACGATCGGCTTAACAGAACCATGAATGCTTGAGCAAACATCCTACTTCTTCATTCATTCAACCGTGTCATTATACAGTTGGCAGAGGTGACTGAGAAGCATCATGGACACTTCTGTTGTGACTCGTGTTAGAGAGATGAATCCATAGCAGGTTACACATTTACTCCCTGTGTAAAATCTTGTTCTTCCCTGTGCGTAGACTGTTTAGACACCAGGGAGAAGGGACCAGCGCAGAAAGACGCAGGCAAAGTGGGGTGAACAAAGTGGGGTGAACAAAGTGGGGTGAACAAAGTTGCATAAGCTTCAAAACACCATACCCTACTGCTAGAGGCGATAGAGTGTACGTGTGTGATCCTGTCTACCGACTTGTTGTGTTGCAGGAATACATCAACATGCTGATGCCACCGCTCATTCAGAAGTGGAACGTGCTCAAGGATGAGGACAAAGACCTCTTCCCTCTACTTGAGGTCAGTGTCAGCAGGCAGAGCTGTATAATTTACATCCATCTTATTAGTATCAGGGTTTTGTGAAGGACTTTAGCCTGATGCGTACAACTGCTAGAAGATATTGGCTGGAATATGCACTTTGGTTTCCAGATCATTGTCAAATATACATTTGTAACTTTGTAAATGAGTTGGTGGTTTTATGCTCAGTATATTGTATATCTTGGTGACAATCTAGAGGGGGAGGGAGGGGGGAGAAGACTCCGAGATTGGAGATGATGATATATGCATTCAGCATGCTTGGTGAAGATGTGTCTGTACACTAACCCAGACCAAATCATCACAGAAAACAAAAACCAAAATCCGTTGGTACTATATGATTTATTTCCTTCAGAAGGAAGTTGAACTTGGAAATATTTTGCTGTCGTAAAATAGGTGTAAAACAAATTACTGTTCACATGTTCAGGCATTTAGGTAATATAAGATATGCCCAAGGCAGGGCAGTAATTGGCCCAAAAAAAATTTAAAGGAATTTTTTTGCTTATATAGTTTTGTGAATTAGTACGGCTTCAGAGTTTGTGATGAATAGTGAAAAAATAATTCGTTGATACAGTTATTCAGCCAGCAGTTTGACAGCTGAACATGATGAATTTCGATGATGTGAGAAGTTGTTAGTGCAGACATTGAAAGGATGATGACAGGTGTTGACCGAGATGTTTCTATGAAGATCTCTCAACTTGTATTCGTACTGTCTGACTCTCGAGCACTCACTGTCATTTGAGGCTGTCGTTGGGGATGGAAAAAAGAGCTGATCATGTAGGTTTGATTTTGATGCAGAGGGGTGTAGTCTGGGATAAGATTCCGATAGATTTATTTATTTATTTAATCAAGTAGATCTATTATGAAAAATGTGTGTGTGAGAGGCATCGTGTAGTGTTGCTGGGTACAGTCGGGCCTTGTTATTTTGTGCCACGTTATAATGCCGATTTGGATATAATGCGGTCGGTTGTGGACCACAATTTTGAAATTTGAAATGGGAATAAGGGCGTTTCGTCTGCGTTAGTGTGCCGACACTATGATCACTGCACCAGTGTGTTTCCTAACTAGTGCTTGCTTTGCATGAGATCGATCACTGTTGATTAGTAGTCCCGCACCTAATGTGCCTCGCTTACAATGCTGCCTGACCACCACACTATAATAGCTTATCTGTAGTTGCAAAATGCAGAAGAAATAAAATGCCACTTTTTCACAGATAATGAAAGCATAGATTTGAACCTTTCAGAAGTATTCACAAATAATTTAGTTGTCGTTGATTAGGAATACATCTAAAAGGATCGCATAGGATATCTTTCCCAACTGATGTTGGAGGGTTCCTTGACTGTGCTGTGTGTTTGCAGTGTCTGTCGAGTGTAGCCACGGCGCTTCAGTCAGGTTTCCTGCCCTACTGTGAGCCCGTCTACAAACGATGTGTGTCACTCATTGAACAGACGCTCAACCAGAACTATGTAAGTTCACAAAGCTGCTACTGATTTTAGAATCTTTCAGAAAAATAATTGTAGAATGTGTGTTTTGTTGTTCAGTGTATTGCATAGATGGAGCAGAGGGAGATTCCTGGCCAGAAATCTGGGTGCCCCAGGAAATTGTCTGTTCTGTTGGTTATGCTTCATAAGTGTTGACTTTGTGAGTTTTTAAACCAGTCAGGATTGTTATAAAGTGAGAATATTTATCATTGTCTTGTCTTGTGAGTGCAAACTATGACATTTTTTACATGAATACTGATGTACTTTTATTGCATCAAGTGATGATTTGTGCCTACATCACGTGAGACTAGCTCAATAAGGATGCAGTCCGAACTAATGAATTATGTCTTGTGTCAGGCGAACCTTTCAAACCCAGAGCAGTACGAGGCACCAGACAAGGACTTCATGATCGTAGCCTTGGACCTGCTCAGTGGCCTGGCCGAGGGTCTCTCTCACCAGATCGATGACCTTGTTGCCAACAGCACCATACTCAAGCTGCTCTATCAATGCATGCAGGTATGTTGTCATGATTGTCTTTGTGAATTGTTGTATTATATGTGCTTTGTTGACGACTGCTTTGAAAGATATTTTGTGTTGTTGACTGGCACTAGAAGAACCTAGCATACAGAGGTCCCTTTGCTTTTTATTACGTTGTCACAGCATATTGTTGTTGACTGAAAATTTAAGACAACTAAATGATGATGATGACTGCAAGTTAGTTGAAATGTAGTGCATGAGTGCAGGCAATGAAATTTATACAAATAATAAATACATGAGACTGATTTTTGCATATCTGTCACAGGACCCGATGCCTGAAGTACGCCAGAGTTCATTTGCACTGCTTGGAGACCTGACAAAGGCCTGCTTCCAGCATGTCAAGCCACATACAGGTACACAGGCAAACACTTAACAGGCAACCTATCAGTTTGTTGAATGAGCAAACAAGAGGTAATTGCTGACATTAGCCTGTTTTAACCATAAACTGTGTGTAACTTAGTACGTAGTTGATCATCTTCACTCAAGTTTGGTGCCACAGCAGGTATCTGGTAGGTTTGTCTTAAATGTTCTAATTCCTTTTCCTCTTCCATATTAGATATTCCTGTTATTTTTTCTGCACATCTTCTTCATGTTCCCATTGGCTAACCAATTTACCTTTTCCTGCTGGTGCCTGGGATTGCCCGTGACGTGGTGACAAGCTGTACTTGAGATGCTTCAGTGAAAATCGCTTGTATTCGTACTGTCTGATTTGTGACTAGCCAGCTGTGTAGATGCTGTGGACCTGTGGAAGGCTCTTTACTTGATTTTCAGAGGCAACAATAATGTTGAGTAACACTAAAGTGGTTAAATTCTAGCATGTACGATTTGTTTGGAGTCAGTTATGTCACAAAGCGTCCTTGGGCAGTGATGACCTGTCCATCATGCATATCGACAATTCTTGTACTGCTAGGTCTGTGTCCTTAGTTAGACTGGTGATGTACAATTTGTAACTTCTATTAAATTTGAAGAGTCTCTGAAATGTCTTTGGGTCCACCGTATTCAATGAAAGGTGTTTCTTTTAAAAATGCTAGTTAGATATCAGTTAAAATATTACTTGGAGTGACAAAACAAAATGGACAAAATACTGTAGCGAGGTTGTCCCGTGAGAACTGGGGGATGATGATATCATTGTCTGCCTGATGGATCCGTCCGCTGAAGGCTGTATTCGTACACTGACCCCAAGTTACGTCATAAACTCCCTAATCTGAAATTGTTTACTTGTTTATCCTTTTTTGACGAATCCTTCCATTATATAGTTGTAAGTTTTTTAAATTGCATGAATTTGATATTTGCTCCAGCCGAGTTTATGCCGATCCTGGCTGCGAATCTCAACCCAGACTTTATTTCGGTGTGCAACAATGCAACATGGGCTATTGGTGAAATCTCGGTCAAGATGGGTAAGTTGTACTACAACATTTAAATTTGTGCAAGCATTTTTTAAGCATTGTTTAGTCACATCGACTTGTTAAATGATCCCAAATTGTTTCATTGTTGTGCTCTCCCTCCCTCCCTCTCGAACAATATCTTAAGGAACATGTTTATTTCACCATGAAGTATTCCCAAACTGGTGTTACAGTCAACATCAGTTGGCATATGAAATATTTTGGCTTAAGTGCTGTCAACTAATGGACGAATGCACTAGGGAGCTAAGGAGGGAAACCATGGTTAAAAAATTTATTTTTTAAATGACGGCAACATTTGATTGTGTTTCTTGTTAACCTAATGCTAAGAGGGAGTGAGTTACAAGAGTTGTTGTGGCAACTTAGAAGCCCTAGTTGCAATTTCTGTTTCTGGGAACAAAAAGTAGATCAGAACTAGATGATCAAGGCTGCTGAGATTGAGTCAGTTTTACTGTGACTTACTTGGCTTTTTCAGACTCAGAAATGCATCCGTTTTCGTCTCTGGTTCTCAGTCCTCTCATCGAGATCATCAACAAACCAAACACACCAAAGACACTTCTCGAGAACACAGGTGTGTAGTCGGCAGAACTCAACAAGATGTTTGTGTGGCATCAGCTTTGTTTGCTCAGTGTTAATGCCACTGCTGTCTTGTATAGTAACTACTGTTGTTTGCTGGAGATATCTCTGTGAATGTTGCCACAAATGTGTTCTAACTGTACTACTTGTTATTTTGTTCTTATGATACACTGATTTCTTGACAGTTCGTCTATTTTGTATTACATGTGATGGTGTGCTTTTGTTTTCGTGGAATTTGTTTCTGTGAAAATGTTGGACTTGTGAAGGCTAAGATTTAGGAGAACTGGCAGTTTATTCTTGATTACCAGTTTTGGTAGAAGCCACACAAACGTATAAAGGTTGATGCAGGTGTTCGTCAAACCTCCTTCATTCATTTAATCCATCACGAATCAGGTTCAAATCAAAGATTGAGTATTATACGCAGTCTGTTTAATAAAAGAGTATACTATTGTTAGAAAGTGTGAGTAGCATTATGTCATAGTATATGTTGAGCCAGACAATTTTTCTCAAAATTTTTACTGCATCCAGTCAAGAATAATTTAATAGTTTGTCTGATGATTGTATCAAAACTAAAGAATGCTTTTGTACAAACGAGTTAGTAGTGGATACTAGATAGGTTTAATTTTGTACAAAATGACTTCAAAACCTGACAAGTGAAAAAACTGAATTGAGGACGTATTTTAAGTGTTGGTTTATTTGCTGTGTTGAATGTGATGATAATAGTGTGAGAACGTGTCTGCTGGCAGTATGTTGTGTACTGTTTGATGCACATTGTGCAGATGATGTGTTCTGTTGTGCTATTGACATGTATGGGGACTGCATTGCTCCGTAAAGACACTGCCACTGTCTGTTGTGCTATTGACACGTATGGGGACTGCATTGCTCCGTAATGACACTGCCACTGTTGTGCTATTGACACGTATGGGGACTGCATTGCTCCGTAAAGACACTGCCACTGTTGTGCTATTGACACGTATGGGGACTGCATTGCTCCGTAAAGACACTGCCACTGTTGTGCTATTGACACGTATGGGGACTGCATTGCTCCGTAAAGACACTGCCACTGTTGTGCTATTGACACGTATGGGGACTGCATTGCTCCGTAAAGACACTGCCACTGTTGTGCTATTGACACGTATGGGGACTGCATTGCTCCGTAAAGACACTGCCACTGTTGTGCTATTGACACGTATGGGGACTGCATTGCTCCGTAAAGACACTGCCACTGTTGTGCTATTGACACGTATGGGGACTGCATTGCTCCGTAAAGACACTGCCACTGTCTGTTGTGCTATTGACACGTATGGGGACTGCATTGCTCCGTAAAGACACTGCCACTGTTGTGCTATTGACACGTATGGGGACTGCATTGCTCCGTAAAGACACTGCCACTGTTGTGCTATTGACACGTATGGGGACTGCATTGCTCCGTAATGACACTGCCACTGTTGTGCTATTGACACGTATGGGGACTGCATTGCTCCGTAAAGACACAAGACACTGCCACTGTTGTGCTATTGACACGTATGGGGACTGCATTGCTCCGTAAAGACACTGCCACTGTTGTGCTGTTGACACGTATGGGGACTGCATTGCTCCGTAAAGACACTGCCACTGTTGTGCTGTTGACACGTATGGGGAATGTTGATGTGGAGAAATTGTGTTTGTTTGTGCACATCAGTCTGTCTACAAGTGTTACACTAAGACGTCTCCTCAGACGTTAAGAATTCTCAACCTACAGCGAGCTGTGTTTGTGAACAAAGTGTGATTCTGTTATGATCCTTGGTTCTGCACAAATACTAGGGAAACCTGGCACATAGAATATGTCAAGCCGTGCACTGTGTGGATTCCTGCTTCTTGTTAATTGCGTTGTTTTGCAGAGAATGGAACCCAGCAAGGAATGTTCTGCATGGCATGGCCAATGTAATTGTCAATGATAACAAATGTTGAAATTATGCCTGTTTTGAACATTCCTTGGATTGCCACCAGACTAGACATCTGTGTGCTACAATTGGTTATTGGCCACTGTATTCTGCTGTTTTATAGTGTAGTTTATGTGCCTGCAGCCTATACAATTTCTGTATAGAGAGTTTGATAACAAAATATACATTGTTGACTATTAACTGTCTTACATGACCACATATATTGTCCATGTATATGTACATAGTTTATGCTTATATATATATTCACACATACACATTTATAAATATATATATTATATGTATGTTATGTTGATTGTTTGTCTTTCACTGTTTTTCTTCCTGTTTTATATTTGCTCCCGTCCGTCTCGTCTCGTGTTGGTTGGTAACGTAGCCATAACAATCGGTCGCCTTGGTTTAGTCTGTCCACAAGAGGTGGCACCTATGTTGCAGCAGTTTATAAGACAGTGGTGTGTAACATTTTATTTTATTCTTCTTGCCTCTTCCTTTTGTTGTCGTTCCTACCGTGCATGCTGTGGCCTCTGCCTCCCTTTCTGCCTTCTATGTGTTGCTCACAGGTCTCTTGCTTTGTGAGCTCATTTGTCCACAATGCCATGTGTTTGTTTTCTTATCAAACTGTTGGTGCATAATTTTAATTGTTTACATGCATCCATCTTCATGATGGCCTGTGTACAAACCTGTTCCAGTATGGGCACCTTATATGTTGACTTAAAATAATGCAAAATTTAAGTTAGGAGAAAGGTGTTTCTAAATTAACTGCTCTACAGTTATGTTGTGAAATACCTGCTATTACAAGTGTGATGTTATTTTGAGAAACATTCACTGAACCTTTGGCCAGGATACCTGTAGTGCATAACAAGAATCATAAATGTAGTTACTGGGTAACGATTTGTAGTTACCATAATTACCAGTGTAGGTAAATTGTTCTATTAATGAATAATTGAAAGTCATCCTTGAACTAACACATGGCTGCTGTGGACAGTATGTGTAGTTGTGAGTTTGTGTGTCACTTTCCCGTGCTACTGTTTGTCTGTAGGTGTAGTCACAATACCTCTCTTGTATGTACAGCAAAGTAGACAAATTATCTACAAATAGTGTGCCCTAGTTTTGGGTTGGTGCATGTGTTTTATGAAATTATTTACTTGAATGTCTGTAAAGCTGTAGCATGTAATATTGAATATGATGTTTACGTATGGGTGATTAAGTTTGTAGCTCATCCTTGCTGTTTGAACTAAACTGATGTCTAGACATGATGTGCTAGACCTGAAAACAAAGTCATATATTGTTGAAGCAAAGTATGTCTGACACTTGCAGATTGGCTCAAGTATCTGATAACATTAACGTCTGACATTGAAGCTGTGTCATGAGTGATGGTTTAAAAGTTGTAATGCTTGTGGCCAGAACAGGTGTACAAGTCCTGCTCCTTGTTACAGGTGTACATCTCTGCGAAATATTCGTGACAATGATGAGAAGGATTCTGCATTCCGTGGCATCTGTGCCATGATTGGTGTTAACCCAAGCGGTGTCGTGCAGGACTTCATCTTCTTCTGTGACGCAGTTGCATCATGGGTCAATCCTCGACCAGATCTCAAGGACATGTTCCAAAAGGTCAGTCAGCGAACAGTGTTGTTTTCTGAACATAAAAAATTCAAAGTTGGATTGAAAGGCTTTATACAGTTAACTTATTTTAGTAGATGGTCTTTGTATTTCCATGTTCTGTATTTTGGCAGGTAGGTTCTTGGTCAGGATATCTCCACAGAAATGGACTAAACTAGGACATGTCAGAAATGCTAATACAGTTGTGTCTGTTGAAAGAGGTCTCAGTCACAATGCATGAACGAACGCAGACTGTTTAACTTCAGATTTTTTGTACATCAACAAATTCACAATAGTGTAACTAGTATTTGGTCTTGTAACAATGGTAACAATGAGAACCTGAAATGTTACAAAACATTCCACAACAAAGACTGACTTCTTTGTTTGAGTTTCCTATAGACTTCAGCTAATAACAGAACATTAAGGTAGCAGACCCCCAGTCAAATATATAAAAAAAAAAATTTCCCCCATTTTACATATTTTACCATATATACTTCGATTAATATGTTTTCTTTATGAATTGTTTGATTTATGGCAAAATATTAGTTATAACTCATAATTTGCATAATTAAATTGCCACTTAAATGTAACATTACTTCTGATTCTCTCTAGCAATGTGTTTCATCCTTGGATACATATCTTTCTACTTGGTCAATTTAAAAAATATTTAAACAGCAAATTCAGAAAAGACTAGATGACAATGCAATCAGCCAATCATGGGCTTATATCAGAGATTTTGGCTAGCCATTTACCGTGCTTGTATAAATCTCCATTCTGAAGTGTTTGATTGTTGATTTTCATCGTGAATTATCTGCTGATATAGACTTCAGCCAATGACAAAATTCACCTTTATGTGTATATAAAGGATTGAATTGTTGGCTGAACGACAATGGGTGATAAGAAACATTCTGGAAGAGCGAAAAAACGTAACTTTTGTGGAGGAAAACCAAAGCAAAAAAATAAAGATGGCGGCGCCCATGAACTGTCATCACCCAACGATGCTACTCAACTGAAGATTTTGACAAATACCTCGACGTTGAGCACTGATGAATCGATTACAGATGTACAGGAGGGATTCATACTGAAAGACACCAGTGTTTTGTGTGACTTCATCTCCAGAACAATGAAGAAGTGCCACATTCAATTGAGAAAAGGCACATTTTAAGTGGATATTCGACTTATCGGCCGATTTTCTCAGGATCGGTATTTTGCAATTATTATAAGTTTTCAAACATCATAGCTTTGACATTTTTGGAGATACGTACTTCAAATTCGAAAGAGGCATACATAAGATTCAGCTGGAAGGGATGACGAGAGCATTTAGCTCTGGTGTGTTTACGATTGGTGCATCATGTGTTTGAATTTATAATTAGGTTGGATTTTGTTGAACATTTGAATTTTTTTCTCTAACACTTGCAAATATTATTTTTTGCAGCATCCTTTCATCACCCCCTGCAACAGTATATAATAAAAGTTGCATGTTAATTTGACTTAATGTTGATTTATACTTTTCAATATATGTTATTTGAAAATGTTCATAAATCTGTTCTGTGGTGGCCATTTTGGATGCTAATTTGCATAATTTATGCCAAAAAAAATTGTTAATTACAAAAATGATGTATGACCATTCTAATGGTCTAATAAAATTCTGGCAATGACTTACAGCCTTTACTGTAGTTCCATTAGGGGTCTGCTACCTTAAATGTTAGCCAGGCTGCTATGGTCTCTGATCTCGGTCTGTTAAACTTTCAACTATTTGTAGGTATTTGCATCTTAACTTGTCGTTGTGGCTGTTGTAGATCCTACATGGGTTTAAAAACCAAGTGGGAGATGAGAACTGGAAGCGCTTCTCCGACCAGTTCCCAGTGCCGCTCCGTGAGCGCCTGGCAGTGCACTATGGGGTGTGAACCTCATCTCTCACGTAAGTCTGGCCGCACAAACCACACACGCTCACACTTGCTTAGATCACATCCACCTGCTCTCGCACAAACCACACACGCTCACACTTGCTTAGATCACATCCACCTGCTCTCACACAAACCACACACGCTCACACTTGCTTAGATCACATCCACCTGCTCTCGCACAAACCACACACGCTCACACTTGCTTAGATCACATCCACCTGCTCTCGCACAAACCACACACACTCACACTTGCTTAGATCACATCCACCTTCTCTCGCACAAACCACACACACTCACACTTGCTTAGATCACATCCACCTTCTCTCGCACAAACCACACACGCTCACACTTGCTTAGATCACATCCACCTTCTCTCACACAAACCACACACGCTCACACTTGCTTAGATCACATCCACCTGCTCTCGCACAAACCACACACGCTCACACTTGCTTAGATCACATCCACCTTCTCTCGCACAAACCACACACGCTCACACTTGCTTAGATCACATCCACCTGCTCTCGCACAAACCACACACGCTCACACTTGCTTAGATCACATCCACCTGCTCTCGCACAAACCACACACGCTCACACTTGCTTAGATCACATCCACCTGCTCTCGCACAAACCACACACGCTCACACTTGCTTAGATCACATCCACCTGCTCTCACACAAACCACACACACTCACACTTGCTTAGATCACATCCACCTGCTCTCACACAAACCACACACGCTCACACTTGCTTAGATCACATCCACCTGCTCTCGCACAAACCACACACACTCACACTTGCTTAGATCACATCCACCTGCTCTCACACAAACCACACACGCTCACACTTGCTTAGATCACATCCACCTTCTCTCGCACAAACCACACGCTCACACTTGCTTAGATCACATCCACCTGCTCTCACACAAACCACACACGCTCACACTTGCTTAGATCACATCCACCTTCTCTCGCACAAACCACACACGCTCACACTTGCTTAGATCACATCCACCTGCTCTCACACAAACCACACACGCTCACACTTGCTTAGATCACATCCACCTGCTCTCACACAAACCACACACGCTCACACTTGCTTAGATCACATCCACCTGCTCTCACACAAACCACACACGCTCACACTTGCTTAGATCACATCCACCTGCTCTCACACAAACCACACACACTCACACTTGCTTAGATCACATCCACCTGCTCTCGCACAAACCACACACGCTCACACTTGCTTAGATCACATCCACCTGCTCTCGCACAAACCACACACGCTCACACTTGCTTAGATCACATCCACCTGCTCTCACACAAACCACACCCAGTCGAATAGGTCATGCCTACTCACAAAAACTACATCCTATTCCCGATACTCTGAAACTGAAGCAGTAGACCTTGCCTCTCTAAAATCATCCTTTACAGCTATCAGAGGGCTTGTGAAGCCAGGCAATTTAAATATCTTCCCCTAATCTTTATATACGAAGAACAGCCAAGATGACACCCAGTCACATAAAACAATGGTGCAAGGCGTGCTTGCTTACACAACTAGCACCCATTGGCATGACTTACTGAGGATAAGCATCACTCACTGATAATATGCCATCTGCACAAATAATTTAAGAGAAACTAATGCATGTGTAGAACAATGTTTAACTAGAAAACTAATACATGTGTAGAACAATGTTTAACTAGAAAACTAATACATGTGTAGAACAATGTTTAACTAGAAAACTAATACATGTGTAGAACAATGTTTAACTGGAAAACTAACAGTAAATATACTCTTCTATTGACATTTGAAGATAATAAGTTCGTTTTTATTGTATTAACTAGTATCAAACATAAAATAAGTTCCTTAAATGTCAGTATTGACAGCCGCCCAAGTCATTACTCATCCTGTGTGTTGTTGCTTGCAGGTGCGGGGAGAGCTGGGAAACGTCTACCAGTGGTAGGGACCACTGACGTATAGCTGGGCTGGGCCAAGGGAGTAAGCTAGGACACCTGAGGGAGGGTGGGACACCGGGAGTCGCCATACACAGCAACGTCGACGCCGCGAGCAATTATCGTCGTCATGGCAGCCGTCACCGTGACAACGGTCGCCGTGGCAACCGTCGCGATCGTTGCCTGTGTAATCCGTGGTACGGGCGGGAAGGGCCCATAGTTGGCGCAGTGGGAGGCGTGGGTGGGAGTTAGAGCCGTCGTCGCAGCGACCGACACAAACGGCGCATATCAGCCAATATAGAGCCTCATGTCAGCCAATATAGAGCCTCATGTTAGCTCACTCAGCTAACGGTCGAGGCTCATCGAACAGCCAGCAGTCGGAGCCGACGTCTGCAGAGGATAAGTCCGTCCTGACGACGCCGGTCGTCCACTGCGACTGATCAACTCGGATGACCACAGTTAACAATATGGGGTCATTTGGCATATTCTAAGGGGAAAATGCAGTGCATTAAACGCTTACTGGCGCGTCTACCTGGGAATGTTGGCGTGAAGAATTCACATAAATATATTGTATATCAACGTCAGTGTCCGCTGGCGCGTCGGCAAGTTGGGTTTCTTTGGAAACGTCGGCGCGTGCAGTCAGTACTGACTAGAGTAACTTAGGGCACGTTTAGGTGTCGGTTAGTTTCCTAGCATGCATGAAACAAGTCACTAAGTACGCTGATAACATCGTGTCAGTCCGTCTTGTGTAGGTGTCGCTGCTGCATAGACCCCGTAGACATCACAAAGGCGTCGTCGTCTCGGAACAGCCAAACGGGGGGTAGCAGTCGGCACAGGTTGCATGCGTCTCAGCCCGAGACAGTAGTTAAGCATTTAGCCATAGACTTAAGAAATATTCGTCGCAGTCCAGTGGCGTCATATTGTCGGCGGCCGCGCAGTCAGGCGCACGTCGTGTTGAATGTGAACACGCCAGATGTGTCGTTTGTCGTTGTCCGCGCTTTTTTGTACCGTCGTCTGGTGACACGTCTTGGTCGGGGGTTGACCGGTGTTAGACAAGTATTGATCCTGAAATCTAGGTGTTAACACACCCGAGCCATCGTCTGAAGAATGAAGGAAATACTTGTATTCACCCTGGTCGCGTCGTGGTGTGAATAGGTCGGACAAATACGTTGCAATTAGTGTTGTGAAATCGGCGTTGTGCAGTTGGGTGTACGCCTAGTTTGGCGACATCGTCTCCTCCGTCGCAAGAGATGCACACAGACGACTGCTCGCTTCATGAAGAATCTGAAACGCGAGGAACGTTTGACTACTCCGACAGACGGCGTCGTTGACGTTACTGAAGCCACTGGTGACCGCAAGGTGTCGCCAGGTTGTAGCTCGGCGGGCGTCGTGTCGTCTGGCGCTCAAGTTGATTGTCATTGAACTTGTGTCCAGGACTAAGTGATTCGCACGTTAGTATTCAACACCCGTGAACGTTCCTGTCTCGTGTGATATCAGCACATGTCTTTCATATATAGTTAAGTGTGTATTTGTGTGCGTGAATGAATCTGTGAGATCGATTGAAATGTTGGATGTCGGCAACGATAAAATTTCTGTATGTCACTATTACGTTTCTGTCGAATTGGTTCAAATTTCTATTGAAAATA
The DNA here is from genome assembly GCA_033239005.1 of Lamellibrachia satsuma. NCBI lineage: Eukaryota > Metazoa > Annelida > Polychaeta > Sabellida > Siboglinidae > Lamellibrachia > Lamellibrachia satsuma. The sequence continues at coordinate 7,538,363 of BSQZ01000018.1, forward strand.
TTCGCAACGTTTACTTTTGTTTTGTACCATATGTCGTACACGTGTTCTGCGCTGTCCGACGACTGCCTGGTTGCAGTTGTCGTAAAGCAGGCGGTGTTTCTTAGCGTGTAGCTGAATGCATTTCTGTTGGCATATCTCTGAGTCGGGAGACGGGTAGAGAGGCGACAGTCGGGGCTTGGGATGCTCCGTCTGCAGCCGCTGCCGCCTCGTTTCGCTATGTTGTGTCTGTGATAACGTGTGTCTTGTAATGTGACATGTCCAATCGTTCCAGTGCCCACTGGTGTGGTTGTTTTTAGCCGTATACGTCTCGTTTCTAATTCACTCATTCGTGTTTGTGCACAGCGGTGTGTTCTCGTCTAAAGAGCCATGACATTGAAAGGGAAAGTACACATTTGTTCTGAACTTAGTGGAACTCGTTAACGGTCACCTATATATTGCTGGCCAAGTCCCGCGACCGAAGTTGTCAGCGAGCAGAAGCACGTTTGCTGTCAATATTTGAACAATCGATGCATTACCGCCATTGCCATATCCACAAACACGAAATTATTGTCGGATAGAAAAGTTCGCCGTTTTTACAGTACGTTTAATATGTTTACCTCTGCTGGCTTTTTATCAGTTACGTATATTTAGTCGTGTCGTCATTTCTTGACGTTGATTTCGACGACGAAGCACACTTGATTGTTTACGACTGCTGTGTCGACGTTCTGTCGCGCCTCGTTTTAACTAACCTGAGGGAATTATTCGGCCACTTTGATGACTACGGTTTTTGAAGTTGGCATTATTCGCTAAATTATTACTAAAAAATATTTAAGAATATACATTTCTGTACTAATTTGCATGTTACACAACCGATGATGGACGAGTAGAACATGTATTGTATATGGATAATTAATTATATAGGTAGTAATAAATTGCATGCTGAAAACCACTTGATGTGTGTCGTGGTTTCGATATTTGCTCTACTCCGGTACTGAAGTCGAGGCAATGCCTCGCTAATGCTAGGCATTGCTAAAGTTCTTGTAAGTCGCACGCTTGTGGGATTGGGTCAGTGCATATTACACAACTTTTGTTGCTGCGATTAAATTTTCGATTCAATAACCTTTGCCGGACAAATTAACAACAACAGTTTAGCATAACATTGTTACAATATTGCATTGAATTTGATATAGTTTGTCCAGTCCTGTAGTTTATGAGCTTTATGCTCTGTCATTACTGATGCACACATGACATTTGTAATAGCCAACGCGGAGAGCGGTTGTAAAATATCGATCTCATCACACGAGCGTCGGCCACCCAGGGATGACAGTATACAGTCCCCAGTAAAAACCAAGAGTATAGCTTCCAATGCACTGTGGGCCATTCTCCCAAACTGTCTGACAGTTGGCTTGGGAGAGGCCATTTTTTCATGTTCTCCAATCTCTGTTAAATTTTAATCCGATAAAATACATATCCTAAACATTTAAATTCTGACGTTTCTTTGTTTAAATCTCACGAGAAAACTCACTAAGTGGCAGGCGGCGTATGTCAGGAATGTTACCGTCTACATTTACGCCCGGTACCAAGGTGCCGAGTTCGTTTTAACACCCTAAAGAAATACAAATGCTGCAATTGGATTATAATAGTGATATTCGACAGTTATTGTGGTCTTCGCGTTATACTAAAAACAGTGTGGGGAACATCTATAAATTCATAAAAGTGAGACCCTGTTTCTGGAATGTGATTTTAAATTGATCATGCGTGCACAGTAGGGCATACTTTTGCATATACAAACTGGTAATTGAATTAGAACACAATTTAAAAATAACCCTTTCCCATAGAGCACTTCCGTTTTATAGATAATATTGTCCAGAGATAGCGATTTGGAAACATCGCATTTAGCTATACAACATTAAAGCTTGGTACCAGCCGTAACAATAACATCGTAGCTTGGTATCGGGCGTAACAATTATCTTTTAAACAAAGTATATGTATTCTATATATGTCGAACTGATGCTTACTGTGCAGGACATTAATATATATTTCTACTGCACAGTATATTGCACGTTTTGACTACGTGTGATTAGTTTCTTTGCGCCCACAACCACGTCCTCGACTACGTCCACAAGTGCATGTCTGGGGTTGCAACTTCCAATATGTTTGACGTTTAGTTGTTATCTTCACCCATTTATCATAATTTCCTTGACATGTATTGGTGTTGGCATCATGGCAACAGTACTTCTAACAGGAACTATCCCTTGTATAGTTGATTGTTGATACAACATGTACCAAGGTGTGGTGGTTGTTGTTACACTGTGCACCAAGGTGTGGTGGTTGTTGTTACACCATGTACCAAGGTGTGGTGGTTGTTGATACACCATGTACCAAGGTGTGGTGGTTGTTGATACACCATGTACCAAGGTGTGGTGGTTGTTGTTACACCATGTACCAAGGTGTGGTGGTTGTTGATACACCATGTACCAAGGTGTGGTGGTTGTTGTTACACCATGTACCAAGGTGTGGTGGTTGTTGTTACACCATGTACCAAGGTGTGGTGGTTATTGATACACCATGTACCAAGGTGTGGTGGTTGTTGATACACCATGTACCAAGGTGTGGTGGTTGTTGTTACACCATGTACCAAGGTGTGGTGGTTGTTGATACACCATGTACCAAGGTGTGGTGGTTGTTGATACACCATGTACCAAGGTGTGGTGGTTGTTGTTACACCATGTACCAAGGTGTGGTGGTTGTTGATACACCATGTACCAAGGTGTGGTGGTTGTTGATACACCATGTACCAAGGTGTGGTGGTTGTTGTTACACCATGTACCAAGGTGTGGTGGTTGTTGATACACCAGGTACCAAGGTGTGGTGGTTGTTGTTACATCATGTACCAACGTGTGGTGGTTGTTGTTACACCATGTACCAAGGTGTGGTGGTTGTTGATACACCATGTACCAAGGTGTGGTGTTTGTTGTTACACCATGTACCAAGGTGTGGTGGTTGTTGTTACACCATGTACCAAGGTGTGGTGTTTGTTGATACACCATGTACCAAGGTGTGGTGTTTGTTGTTACACCATGTACCAAGGTGTGGTGGTTGTTGTTACACCATGTACCAAGGTGTGGTGTTTGTTGTTACACCCTGTACCAAGGTGTGATGATTGTTGTTACACCATGTACCAATGTGTGGTGGTTGTTGTTACACCGTGTACCAAGGTGTGGTGTTTGTTGTTACACCCTGTACCAAGGTGTGATGATTGTTGTTACACCATGTACCAATGTGTGGTGGTTGTTGTTACACTATGTACCAAGGTGTGGTGGTTGTTGTTACATACTGTACATAACGGACCTTAGTTGAAATGTTTTGGCGACAGGTAGCTTGGTACCAGGCGGAACAATTCTGATGAAATGCTGAACATTCGTCTAAATTGGTTTCTCTTGATGTGTTATTGATATCATCCCATGATAAAGCATTCACATATACAACAATTATTGTTATTTATTTGTAAATTTTGAAGTAATTATTTTCATTAGTTATGTCTCAATCCATAAAATGTATATTCCATTTTATTTGGTAATTTTACTTATTTATCGACTTAACATCAACAGTCATGGAAGAGCGGCATTCACTAGAATGAACTGCTTCCACGCCCATGCGATGGAGCCACTCAAACTATGTTTTGACACTGCTCTCCTGGCTACTCGCTGTGTCACGATATTGTCGCGTTATCATCACGATAATAAAAATATCCCCCAATAGTTACCCATACAAAACATGTATTACACAACGTTGACAGCTATTTCAGGTTGCCTTCCGTTAAGTGTGCTCTTAAACCGTCGAAGTTCAAGTAAGACATTTTAATATATGAAAATAGCGTATCTAGACCGACGAATGCTGGCAAAGGTTGTGTTAAAATCAACAGGCCCATCTACACATTCACTGCTCACTCCTGCAAGGAAGCCTGGACAGCTTCGATCGTCTCGTTCTGAGCTGCTTTTCCCCAGAATTGAAACACACATTGGAGCCTGGTCTCGATTGGTGCACCAACTCTGGCATTCACCACGTGTTAGTGGTAGGACAGTGGCAAGCATGACAAGTTTGCCGTCAACTAAAAACATATTTTTTAACCGTGCATGCCCTCCTTAGCTCCCTAGCGTATTCACCCACCTGTTGTAGGTCAGTAGCCGGTAGGGGGGGTCATGAACACCCCTTTTTGCGAGCCCCCTTTCTCATAAATGTTAACCCCCTCTCAAAAATGTGAACTTCCAACAGTATGAAAATAATAATACTATTTTCATATTATTAGTAGGTTCATGCTTTCAGGGGTGGGGTGGTGGTGGTTCACGCTTTAGAGGGGAGGTTTCATGTTTTAAAAAAGAGGGGGTTTCACATTTATGAAAATTGTATTATCGGGGTTCACGCTTTTGAGAAGGTGGGGGGTTCAAATCAAATAATTATATGTTATACAACTATCTGGTTTGTTTGGAACAACTATTCCAACCATAAATGTGTTACCAAGTCACCTTACGTGTGGTCAGTTGGCAACAACCAGAGAGCAGTGGACAATGTACAGACAGTCGCTAAGCCGTTATTCAAACAACAGGAAGACTTGTAAACGGAAAATGTTAATGTTTTCTTTAATTGATACGGGTCTAAACTTGCACAATGGTCTGTTGCTCATTCATTTATCTAACTTTAGGCAGTTTTTGTCTTCTTTTATTAATTACAGTGGAATTACTAGTGTCATTCGCCCTGTTACTGCTGAAACACAACGTACGCTCCACCCATTACTAGTGCCATTCGCCCTGTTACTGCTGAAACACAACGTACGCTCCACCCATTACTAGTGCCATTCGCCCTGCTACTGCTGAAACACAACGTACGCTCCACCCATTACTAGTGCCATTCGCCCTGCTACTGCTGAAACACAACGTACGCTCCACCCATTACTAGTGCCATTCGCCCTGCTACTGCTGAAACACAACGTACGCTCCACCCATTACTAGTGCCATTCGCCCTGCTACTGCTGAAACACAACGTACGCTCCACCCATTACTAGTGCCATTCGCCCTGCTACTGCTGAAACACAACGTACGCTCCACCCATTACTAGTGCCATTCGCCCTGCTACTGCTGAAACACAACGTACGCTCCACCATTACTAGTGCCATTCGCCCTGCTACTGCTGAAACACAACGTACGCTCCACCCATTACTAGTGCCATTCGCCCTGCTACTGCTGAAACACAACGTACGCTCCACCCATTACTAGTGCCATTCGCCCTGCTACTGCTGAAACACAACGTACGCTCCACCCATTACTAGTGCCATTCGCCCTGCTACTGCTGAAACACAACGTACGCTCCACCCATTACTAGTGCCATTCGCCCTGCTACTGCTGAAACACAACGTACGCTCCACCCATTACTAGTGCCATTCGCCCTGCTACTGCTGAAACACGACGTACGCTCCACCCATTACTAGTGCCATTCGCCCTGCTACTGCTGAAACACAACGTACGCTCCACCCATTACTAGTGTCAATCGCCTGTTACTGCTGAAACACAACGTACGCTCCACCCATTACTAGTGTCATTCACCCTGTTACTGCTGAAACACAACGTACGCTCCACCCATTTGCTCTGGCGATTCTTTACTCTAACCACCAATCAGGCAGCATTATGTGCCCCTCAATCCCCTCTTACTCTACACAACATAGGCAAAGGGAAGTAGTCATCGGGAAGTAGGCAACATTGCCCAAGCTTCTAAACGTCAGCAATGGGATGCACAATTAAAGGAATTAATAAATGTTTTACTTTTGTTTTATTTTATGAAACAATTGAATTTGCATATACCGCTTTGTGTACAGACTCGTGGCACCCTCTATTTTGGGGAAATATGACCCCCCAAGTGTACTTGTAGTCTGTTTGAGAAACTACGACCCCCTATAAACGTGTGGTGCCCCCTGGAGTCTGTATTGGACAAAATGACCACCCTTATTGGTGTTTAGAGTATGGCAACGGGCCTGTGTTGACAACTGGTACTGCACACTGATTTACTTATATCGTAAACAGCGATATGCGGAAGTGATGTGATCACCAGTGCGAGGGACCGCAAGGGATATAGGGTGGAATATATCAATACATTGGTACAGCGTTAGCCCAGAGTTCCTGTTGGATTCACAATGAAGAAAACAGTAAGAAACATCCAGAATTTTTTTTTTACAATATGGCAGGGAGAGAGAACATTTCAGTAAAGAAGTCGACGCCTTCCTTTGTGTCCTGCGTCGGCGCCCGCCCCCAGAGTGGAGAGGAACAGTTGCTCAGCCAAGGAAGAAATCGAAGCCTTCCTTTGTGTCCTGCGTCAGCGCCCGCCCCCAGAGTGGAGAGGAACAGTTGCTCAGCCAAGGAAGAAGCCCACATAAAACATCCGACATCCATTACGTGCTCGCCGTCATTTAGATTTGACGCATGCGTACAGTATGGTTCCTGACGGGAAATTACGTCACAGTTGAATACGCAATCACGTGACGCGCTGAATTTTTGCCTAGACAACGTGTGATGCCTGTATGAAATATCTGTAGCAGAAGTAGACGCTAATACTATTTGAAATATATGTAGCAGAAGTAGACGTTAATACTGTTTGAAATATCTGTAGCAGAAGTAGACGCTAATACTATTTGAAAGTGTGACGAGCGGACACAATTATGCTGCCTAAAGTCGTAAGTATGATGTAGTGTCATACACTGGATATTTATTAGTCTGTTAGCCAGTTTTTAAGAGAGTGAAGTATTGTGATATGTCAAAACCAAATGTTTGCAAACAGGGCAAGGAGCTAACAAACCCATTGGCATTGTAAGATGTTCGCGTCATGTTTACGTCACTCAACTACACTCGGGAAATCGGGTAAACAAAGTCTTGTTTCTGAATAATATTTCTCATTTCACTCCATGAAATAAATTCAGGAACAGTGGCCTAAATGGAAACGTTTCCGTAAATGTTGGCCCACGGCGCACAAAGCTGTATAATATACAAATCTAAAAATGCCTGTGTCGGCACGTTTTCAGATAACATTACTAAAAGACGACCATCTCGGACCAGTGGCGTATGTAGGATCTCGCAAGTTCCATACGAAAAACAATTAAGCACCCCTTCCACCCAAATACGCCATTGTCTCGGATGGACAAATCATTTGTCGCCCCAAAGAGACAGAAAGACAGAGCGTTGTTAGATCAACGCCACTGACCTATGCCTACGGTCAAATGCCACCTGTCAAATAGTTAAGTAACTTTCATAAAGTGATGCATTACTAAATGTATTAGAAAGGAACGTCGACAAAAATACGCCAAGTTGCATTTCAACATATGTCATATAATTATTCTTACGCATCTTTTCAAACTTGGTAACTCTTGTGGATTATCATATAAGCAAACTCATTTTCAGCTGTGGAGCTTGAAGCGGAAACTGACACGGCGCAGATGCATGGCTCCTGATGACGTGGTCGCCGAGGAAGACCGGGAGAACTGTCACGGTGTCCCCGCCACCAGACATGTGATATCAATGGCACCAGTCTATATGTGTCCCAAGTGTGACATCGTGTGTATGTACGGGGACAACCCGAGCGTGCGCACATCGCTGGAGTATCCTGAATATCGTCAAGTCAGCTGTGGCAATGATCGGGCGACAACTAATCGCCAGGTGCATTGCCAAGCGAATGGCGACACGTGGCGATCACTCATAGTAAGAGAGGTACCATTACTGTGCAGACTCGACGAGGTGGATAACTTCGACACCACACTCCAAATTACTGACGGAAGTCACCAAGTCATCCAGACGAATTATGCCACAAACAAATATGCAATTCCGAACTGCCTCCAGCCAAGCGGAGATGGCCGAGTCAGCGGCACCGATCGGTATGCTCATACTGACACTTCGCGAGCTGAGTCGACGTTAGACACTGATGGGGAGAGGATGATCGCCGATGATGTCATTTCTGCAAGTGGCAGGATTCCGACCATATGCATGAAACGTGAGTCTGGAAGCCCGGGCGAGTGGCTGGGTGCACCACGACGGCCCTCACCGCTGGAAACGGACACCATGTCATCGGGTGACTGTCTCGGCTTGGACAACGGTCGACCGGGTGGCAAGGGGAGCGGTCAGGGTGTCCCGCCGAGGCACCGAGGATGGACGCAGTCTGACCCTTCCTGCAAGTCACATCCAGGTACGGTTGGTCTCTTTGACGATGATCGCGAGGGTGACTATAATTAATTTCTTAATATTACCAACATTTAATAAGTTATGTGTTCTTCGAAAGACCTTTCTGTGAATGACCGTCAATACTTTATAGTAGATTGTTGATCATCAGCTGTAAATATTATAGGTCGTATGTAGCGCACTATAATACGATGTTCTTTGTGTATTTCTCTGATATGTAGGGCCTCTAATCATTTAGCCTTCTATATATTCTGTCAGATGTTCTGCTTTTCTCTTCAGACTGTATATGTTTCCATCTTTCGGTCTGGTCGAGGTGGCCATTCCTCGTGTTCTTCCTTCACTCCCTATTTCAGAGGTCATTCACATATTTCAGAGGTCATTCACATATTGTGATATGTCATAGCCAAACGTTTGTCCTTTCATCATAATCTGCATCAATTTCCTTTTTTCATTTACAATGTCTTCTTCACTTCACTGGTCATTCCTCTCCTCTCCTCTCCTCTCCTCTCTTCTCCTCTCCGTTTGAATGGAAAGAAGCAAATCAGTATACCACTTGCAAGAGTATTCAACTTGTCATTAGAGGGAGTTGTTCCGTTTGAATGGAAAGAAGCAAACATCATACCATTATTTAAAAAGGGTTCGAGAAATAAGTCAGAGAATTACAGACCAGTGAGTTTAACATCAGTGATTTGTAAATTATTAGAAAGGTTAATTAAAGACCATATGGTGGACTTCCTCGTTAAGCATAAATTATTAAATTCATCTCAACATGGATTCCTTAAAGCGAGGTCATGCTTAACAAATATGTTATGTTTTTTGGAAGAAATCACTAAGTGGATAGACGTGGGATCGCCAGTAGATATTATCTACTTAGATTTTCAGAAAGCAGCTTCAAAGGATAATCAAATTCTTGGATCGATTAGAAGAAACATAACATACAAGGGAAAAAAGTTAGTTATACCTCTTTATAAAGCAATAGTTAGACCTCATTTAGAATACTGTATACAAGCATGGAGACCATATCGTAAGAAGGATATAGATACGCTTGAACGCATACAAAGGAGAGCAACTAAAATGATTCCAGAACTGAGAGACCTTAGTTATGAAGAACGCCTGAAAGAATGTGGTTTAACAACTGTGTGGTTTAACTAACAAGGAGGTTAAGAGGAGATCAGATTGAAGTTTTTAAGATATTGAATGGGTATGAAAATATTTATAGAAATATTTTTTTCTCACTCAAGATAGTAGAACTAGAGGTCAGTAAGTAACATTAGTGAAGGATCAGTGTAGATTGGATATCAGGAAGTACTCATTCTCACAGAGGACAATAAACTAATGGAACACATCTACAGATTGTGAAACTGCTAGCAGCGTGAATATGTTTAAAAACAAGGTTGACACATATCTCAGGAGGGCGGGTTATAAGTAGATGAACACTGTTGGACTCTCGATAAACCAATGGCTTCCTTGTCCACTTGCGATCTGGGCCTTTGGCTTGGATGGCAAATCTTGTCAAATCTTGTTAAATTCGCTCAGTCCCACTTCCAAATCAATGTCTCGAAGTATTCCAAGCATTTTATGTAATTGCTTCTTAATGTGCACTAATGTCGCTTGAGAAGACTACGTCACACCCCAGACCACTGTTGAGAAGACTACGTCACACCCCAGGCCACTGTTGAGAAGACTACGTCACACCCCAGACCACTGTTGAGAAGACTACGTCACACCCCAGGCCACTGTTGAGAAGACTATGTCACACCCCAGGCCACTGTTGAGAAGACTACGTCACACCCCAGACCACTGTTGAGAAGACTACGTCACACCCCAGGCCACTGTTGAGAAGACTACGTCATACCCAGACACTGTTCTACTTGTCTCATCTTAATTCATTCACTTACTTTTTCGCTTTATTGTTCAAGAAGGCGATCTTTCCCATGGCTATCCACATTTTGATACATGTTTCACACCGACCAGTGCCTTCCCACGTATTTACATTGTTCCTCGTGTACCATATGTAATTTGTATTTTTCACACTGAAATTCATTCCCTACTGTTCCAACTCGCCGTCAAGTTTGCCATAGTTTCTGCAGCCAGTTACACCTGCCTGGTCATCTTCAAACCGTACGCCTTCACCAATCGATCCTTGTTCCTCGTCTTACAACGCACCCTGCACTACAACTATAACTATAACTACTTTTGGATAAACGTTCAAGCGCAGTGGACATTTGCATAGCCCAGGGTACCTCATTCTGTAGCCGGGTACTTCCAGTAATCCGATAAAAGCGTTTTACACATTGTCGTTTCTAGTCATTGCATATATTTACTAATTCGTGCGTGAAAGTAATTCCTACCGACACTTTCTCCAATATCTATAGCCAGGCACTCAGTGTACACCTTAGTGAACTGAGTCAATGCGGAGTGAACAGATTTGGTCAGAATGGAAGCAAGAGGGTGTGAACCTCGGTCATTTTGACTGAGGACCCGACGTTCTAAACACTACATGTTTTACTAATACATTCTAACCAATCGATAGCTTTTAATTTCACTCAACACTCTTCCAGTTATATAATCTACCATTGCAATCTCCCTCTCCCCTCCCTCTCTCCCCTCCGTCACCTCTCTCTCTCTCCCTCATTCTCTCCCCTGTTGTTTGTTCAAAGTACAAAGAAACATACACATGTTTATGATGTTCTTACTTCCACAGCTGGTAACAACGCTATGACTCTGGACGAGATTCCAGATGAGATGTTCATGCACATCTGTCGCTACATCGCCAAGGACGCGACACTGGCAGCTCTCAAGTCAACATGCTGGCGCTTTCATCGTCTGCTCGAAGATAGCACATTTTGGCGGTGGAAACGTCTCGCGATACACGGAGTCATAAAGGTCGGCCTCGTTTCCAGAGCGCTTAACAACGCCCCCTGTCTGCGGGAGCTCGACTTACGGGACTGTGTGCAGGTTAGTACAAGTCGTGTGGGCGGATAGGTATGTCGGTTCGGATACGTATGTCGGTTCGGATACGTCTGTCGGTTCGGATAGGTATGTCGGTTCGGATAAGTATGTCGGTTCGGCAGATTTTGAAGAGAAATTGCAGTTTTCTCACAGCCATTGCTGGAAAAGACTAAACCGATAACTAATTTGTTATCAGTTATTTCGTCGCGAAACTAATTTCTTATGTTGCTAAAGTTGTTTACGTTGTTGGTTATGTGGTTGGTTACGTATGTGGTTATTACTGGTGTTTGTGCGCGTGTGCTTGTGCGTGTGTGCATGTGTCTGTGCGTACGTGTGTGTGTGTTTTGTGCGTGTTTGTGCGTGCATTTGTGCGTGCATTTGGGCGTGCGTGGTCGTTTATGCGTGGTGCCTGGGTTGCCTCACTCACTGCAACAATCACGGCTCGTCCAATTTCTTGATGAGCCACGTTTGTTTGGCGTCTTCTCACGGTAATTTGTTAACCGAACCCCGCATGCCTAGATCACTGACGAGTTCCTCTATCACGTGATGTGTCGGTTTCCGACCATCGATGACGTCGACTTGACCGGATGTGTCCTGCTCACGGACAAGTGCATGTCTGTCATGCGTCATTCCCTTCTACGACTGACCAGCCTGTCCATCAGTCGCTGTCACCTCGTCACGTGCTACGCTCTCGTCCAGCTGGTGAAGCGACATGGAGCGACGATGAGACACCTCGACCTGAGCAACTCCATCGGACTACTTAAAGACAGGTGATATCATCGGCTGTCGTCACGTATTGCCATGTCGTCACGTATCGCCATGTCGTCACGTATCGCCAAGTCGTCATTTATCGCCATGCATTTTATGGTTTCGGCGCGTTTCGTTCACACTCACACGCTTGCATGCACCCTCACGTGCACGCGCGCGCACACATGCACCCACATACACGTAGTGAACAAAAGCTACCTACTACATGCGCAAGGTTGTCGTTGTCTCTTTGTTAATTGATGTGTTACCATTGATCCTTTCTGCCAGTTTAACACAATTAAAACAACATGTCTTGCACGATGAAACATGAAACAGCTATTTACGGAAAATTAGCCTTTACTCTGATGAAGTCTAGCGATTTAATGCTTGACTACAAATTTGACAATTTCCTATTAACAAGGTCGCCGTCTAAAGAAATACGCCTTTTGGCAAGTGTATATGGAAGCCATTATTTAGTCGAGAGTCGAACACTTTGTCATTCAAGTGTAATCCGTCCTTATGATATATTTCAAAATGTTAAAGATAATGTTCGTTAATTAACACACCTGTCCGCTTCCGTCATCCTTCTTCTTCTTCTGTCGTGTCCTTCACACAATGTGTTGCCACTTGCGGGCGCACGCCTTTGCTCGCTCAGTGACAGTGACGAGGTCTTCTGCGGTGCAGGCCTCATCCAGTAGTCGACAGCAGAGGAGGTGGGCCATCGTCTGCAGTTCCCCACAGTTACAGTTCAAAGACTGGGTGTCATCGATGTATCCCCACCTCCTCATCGTACTTTTAACACGGCCAACGCCAGTGCGTAGGCGATTCAGAGGACGCCAACAGAGCCATGCTTGGTCAGACCCCGCTGGCAGGGATTCAGCCGCCTCTAATCCCATTTTATTGGAGGCTGGTATATCAGCTATTTTGCTGTTCCACATCTGTATTCTAGTGATACTAGGAGACGAGTCGAGCGGTGTCACTGTGTGCATGAAGCTCTTCCGCGACTTCAGTCGGCTCGCAGCTGGCATATGGTTGAACAGTTGGTGTCTGGTATCTGTCGTTAGTCGTGATCGTTCCATGCGGCTGGTAACAGTTCTCCTGATTTGAGGGGGAGCTATGCCGGCCAGCAAGTGTACGCTGTCGACGTTCGCCGGTTTGAGGCAGCCTGAGATGATTCGGCAGCAGTCATGTAGAGCAGGGTTCAACTTGCTTGCGTGTGTGGACCTTTCCCATACCGGACAGGCATACTCGGCAGCTGAGTAGCAGAGAGCGAGACAACTAGATCTTAAAGTTGATGCTCTGCACCCCCACTTCAAGTTGGCAAGTTTGCGGATGATGTTGTTTCTTGCGTTTACTTTCATCTTGGTTTTTTGTATGTGTGTCTTAAAGGAGAGAGTTCTATCGAGATGAACGCCGAGGTACACTGGTGTTGATGTGTTGTTGAGACGGGTCCCGTTCCAAACAACGTTTAATTCTCGCTTAGCGTCTCTGTTCCTCAGGTGGAAAGCACACACCTGCGTCTTAGATGGGTTTGCGCGCAGTTGTTTGAGGTCGTAGTATGTGGACAAAATGCTTAGTGCAGACGTCAGATTTACTTCGATGTTATTGAAATTTTTTCTTGCGATGCAAAGCATAAGTCGTCCGCATATATGAAACTCTGTGTATCAGTGTGCACGGGCTGATCCGCGGCCGACACGCGTCGTACGTGGTCCATTGTTACACACAGACGAGCCGTAACGTTGTCCGCTCCCGCGCAAATAGATCTGGGAGCGGTTTAAAAAAATGAATAACGTACGACGTATGCCGCCCTCGGTGCTCGAAGCGGACAGAGTTTGCTGCGGAAAACCCTTTAGTCCTCAGTCCGCCAAACCCGCCTGCGGACGACGTATTTCGAATAATTCAAGTGGCGCGCTCTGGCGGACAGTTAAGATAGCACATTGGATAGCATACCTGAACGTAACTGGCCTCACGTTTTCATGTATATAGTCAAACAACTGGGGAACCAGGATCTCTAAAAAAAGGCAGAGGTCTAGGAAAAGTGTTTTAATTAATGTATATTGCAAACACGTTCGTTTTAAACTGGTTCAGGTTCCTAGTTGAAACCTAATGGCCAATGCTAAGGTCGTTTAGATCAAGCTAAGGACTTCGTCCGTTTTAACCGTTCCTATGTATCCTAGGTATCGTATCGCGGAAATAGCTGACCACTTGCCCAACCTGACGTCATTGAGCGTCAACTGGTCAAGTCGCTACGACCGGACGCTCATCCTTGACGCCGACTTGTCGAGGGTGGCGTTGCTGTGCCGGAAGTTGACGCGATTAGACAGCGGCTCGAGTCACGTTCACGCCAGTAGCATCGACTCGCTGGCGACACACTGCGGCGACCTGCGGCGACTGAACCTGGCGAACTGCTTCGTGCGACAGCCGGACCTGGCGCTGTTGGGCTGTCGACTACAGCGGCTGGAACACGTCAACCTGAGCGGCTGCAACAGTCTGTCGGACTCGGCTCTCCACCCGAGGTAGAATAGGCAGTGGGGTAGCCACAATCAGGAATGAAAAATATGAAGTAATATCTACTCCCCAGCTTTTTGGACCAATGAAGTTCGAACGTGCCTTTTTCATTGGCCCATCATTGGCTCTTTCTCGTTGGCCCAATGAGAATTTGCACACGTAGCCATGCCAAAAGCCAATGAAAACATCTTTGGCCCTTTACTGACCCCAACTAACAAACCTGATCATTGTCCCAATCATTTGTTATAGAAAGCCAACGTCAGTTGAGTTAGTGCAGCCACCATTGGACGATTCATGTTTTTAGTAGCATAATCCGGCCTACTCCCCTGGGCAGAGTAGGGTGCACACCTGGGTAGAGTAGGGTTCACCCCTGGGTAGAGTAGGGTACACCCCTGGGTAGAATAGGGTGCACCCCTGGGCAGAGTAGTGTGCACACCTGGGTAGAGTAGGGTACACCCCTGGGTAGAGTAGGATACACCCCTGGGTAGAGTAGGGTGCACCCCTGGGTAGAGTAGGGTGCACCCCTGGGTAGAGTAGGGTGCACCCATGGGTAGAGTAGGGTGCACCCCTGGGTAGAGTAGGGCGCACCCCTTGGTTGAGTAGGGTGCACCCATGGGTAGAGTAGGGTAGACCCCTGGGTAGAGTAGGGTGCACCCCTTGGTAGAGTAGGGTGCACCCATGGGTATAGTAGGGTGCAACTCTGGGTTCGAGTAGGGATGACATCCAGTCTGGCTCACTTGTCGTGCATGGGTCGTGTCGGTTTGCAATTCAACATATATTAATTTTTCTGTTTTTATCTTCATATCAGCCATAGTCTGTCCGTGGGGCCGTTAACATATCAGTCATAGTCCGTGGGGCCGTTAACATATCAGCCGTAGTCCGTGGGGCCGTTAACATATCAGTCGTAGTCCGTGGGGCCGTTAACATATCAGCCGTAGTCCGTGGGGCCGTTAACATATCAGTCGTAGTGCGTGGGGCCGTTAACATATCAGCCGTAGTCCGTGGGGCCGTTAACACCCTCCACTGCCTCACGGTGTCGAGCCAGGCCGTTAACACCCTCCACTGCCTCACGGTGTCGAGCCAGGCCGTTCGCCTTCGTCCTGGCTTTTTCTTTGTACTTTATGTTTGGATACACCTTCATGTTTGGTAAATCGCTGAACAGGGCTTACAATCTGATTGCAGCCTTCCTTATTTTGTTCCATTTAGGGTAAACTTTCATCAAGAAACATGTGCATTACTTCAGTTGAACTTAACAACTGATGTGTATTTGTCAGCACTGACTCTGGTGGATGTTTGTCCGCAGTCACCACCAGCTCTACCGTCTGCAGCACTTAAACCTCTCCTGCTGCTTCTACCTCGAAAACGAGACTTGCAACGAGATTCTAGTCAAACTGACGCAGCTCCGAGAGTACATGATCCGGGAATGTTTCAGGTATGTCGGACTTGTTTAATTTGTACTTATTATTGTAAAAATGTTTTAGTTTATATTAAATCATTGTCTCTGGACAGGTATAATAATAATACTTACTGTATTTTTTTATTCATCGTTTTGCTATCGCTCATTGTTTCATTACTTATATCGATTATATGCAGATATGTGGATATGAAGACGTTACCAGAATATATCGGACGCTCGTAGTTATTCAAAGAAATTATACAATATATAAGTTTAGTAATGCGTGTATTACAAACGGTTAGTTAGTGAATGCAAGTTGCTACGTGTGAGATGAGATGGCGCTTTGCTGTACAGTTTTAATATGGAACTGTGAAACCTGTTGTTATGACAGGGTGACTGAGAAGGGTTTGATGGCTGCGTTATTCCACCCCACACTCTTCTATCTGGACGTCAGTGGCACTGCTGTCAATCTACGCTACGTGGCAGCCATCCGGGGTTCGGCCCTTACGGGGTGTCTGACCGTAATCGCTGAGCGCTGTCCACCAACCGCTCGCCAGGACGGCATCACGTGGACGTAGTCGGGCTGATCTTATCTAGCCACGCACGCCCGCACGCACACACGCACGCACGCACGCACGCACGCACGCACGCACGCATTATTTATCCGAGCAGTGAACGTCAAATGTAGTTGTTTACATTTGGTGTCACCAACAGGGATATCGTAGCATCGTATCGTTGGTATTTTGGGGCCTGAAAATGGTTGTGACATAAAAAACGTTTTTAGAATAATGATAATTTGTGTTGATATTATCATAATAATAAGTTCATGTAAAAATAAAGCTGACTTTTATAAGAAGCATTTCGCACAACGTTTCGGTCTCTGATAATACGAAGACAGCCTTAAAACTATTGCTGCAAAGTAGAAACAACTGTTGCAATCACAATAAAATACAATAAAAACACTTCTTTTACGCTAGTGTCCGCAGGAGACCCAAGCTCGGCACCAAAACAAGAGAGATTAAGTTTCCAATCGATCAGCAATTCCAGTTGTAGACAGTTGGATTGGTAGGCTGAGGAGCTACGGAGGATAAGCGAGCTTATAAAGGTAGGTTTTTAGTCAACGGCGCAGTTACATGATTACATAGTCGTAACTATGTGATTAGTTTATTCTGACTACGGCAAACAGGGAGTGAATTCCACAGAGACTGCGGCAACTGAGACAGCTGTAGTTCCGATGTTTGCCTTAATACTATGATTTACTTACTCCCTGCGCCACCAGACACACAAGACACACAAGACACACAAGACACACAAGACACACAAGACACACAAGACACACAAGACACACCAGACACACCAGACACACCAGACACACCAGACACACAAGACACACAAGACACACCAGACACACCAGACACACAAGACACACAAAACACACCAGACACACAAGACACACCAGACACACAAGACACACCAGACACACCAGACACACAAGACACACAAGACACACAAGACACACAAGACACACAAGACACACAAGACACACAAGACACACCAGACACACCAGACACACCAGACACACAAGACACACAAGACACACCAGACACACCAGACACACAAGACACACAAAACACACCAGACACACAAGACACACCAGACACAAAAGACACACAAGACACACCAGACACACCAGACACACAAGACACAAAAGACACACAAGACACACCAGACACACAAGACACACAAGGCACACCAGACACACCAGACACACAAGACACACAAGACACACCAGACACAAAAGACACACAAGACACACCAGACACACAATACACAAAAGACACACAAGACACACCAGACACACCAGACACACGAGACACACAAGACACACCAGACACACCAGACACACAAGACACACAAGACACACAAGACACACCAGACACACAAGACACACAAGACACACAAGACACACCAGACACACCAGACACACAAGACACACAAGACACACAAGACACAAAAGACACACAAGACACACAAGACACGCAAGACACGCAAGACACACAAGACACACAAGACACACAAGACAGAGCAATCGACGCCATCCATCTCTATCTTCAGCCATTCTTTCAAGGTTTATGCTATTCTGTGACACCAATCACATAACCAGGGTTCGAATTTAGCGGGGGTCCGTGGGCCCCCAATAGTAACGAATCTGGGGTCCGGCTGGCCCTTAGGCCTAGCATTTGGCTAAACACTACGATATCGATGCGTCTCGAAGGCATAACACAATTGCATTACCTGGTTTTAAGAGTCCCACTAAAAGGCATTGTTGATGAGGTCTTCACGCGAGTCAAAGCTTTGCCGTATTTCGTAAGGTAAACAAATCCATCTGCGAGCCACATAAAAACTTACAGGAGAGCTGGGAAAGCTTAAACTTGATTGGTCAACAGTTAATTCGGTTCGTCCCATGCCGCTTGACTATAAGAAAGAAACATGTACACTATTCAAAATGCATTATGGTTGGCTGACTGACGACCGAACACCCCAATCAGTGGCCGCGATCTATTGTTAGCGACTAGTTGAGCGCATGCTGATTTTCTGAATGCGCATTTCACACGGCTATTGATTTTATTGTTTTATTGGGGAAAACCGGAAAAGGTGGTTGAAAAGTTGCTTGATTTTATTGCGAAATGTGATGTGCCAGGAAAACAGCGGAGATTGGAAAGTGGGGTCCGGGTGCCCCCTCCCCCCACTCATTTTAGGCAAATTCTAACTCCGATAATACTATACAATAACACCAATCACATAATAAAATTGTTGACTTATAAATCCAACGGTAGCAATTAGAATAACAAATTACTTGGCTTATTTTTATAAGGACAGATATGCCATCAATGATAAGCAGTCTATTTGAATAAAGATACAGGAATAATTTTGCTTCTTATTGTTCATGAAAATATTTAATACACATGTATAATATGTGCCTATGCGTGGTTAGAATACAACAAGAGCAACGTCGATGCAATGTGTTAGATATCAACATTGGGTAAGCACTACATTGGATTGTGTTAACATAAGAGTGGACATTGCTAACATAGACATCCAGTTGTATCATGTGTATGTCATGTGTCATGGTCGATAATAATAACTGAAGATTAACCCAAATGTTATTACGCCAATGTAGAGATGAGTGTGAAAGCACGACGGGGACTTTATATCTGCCAGGCCTATTTAAAGCGTCCATAGTGGCTGCAGACACAACGGCTTCTGACAGTCCATTCCATTTCTGCACAGTCCTGTTGCAAAAGCTGAGTCATGCCCGGCGCCTGGACGAGTTCCCGACTACGGCCACGAGTATTGCTCGCACAACATGATCCATTTAAAGGACGAATATTTCCTCCGTGTACTGACTTGTGGGACTCCGAGGCGAACACTCTTGTTCCTTCAGCACCTCCGTTATACCTCCGTTACACTGCTTTCTCTTCTCGGCTGATGTGATTCCTCTCAAATCTCACTCCTCTACGTTGTTCCGTCTCGACTTCCTTGATGCGTTTCTGTGTATATGGATCCCATGCAGGGCTCAAGTACTCGAGGAACGGTCGAACCAGGGTGAAGTAAACGGACTTTCCGAGCATCTGTGCAGAATAATGCATCAAACGTAATGAAACGTTAATGATCGTGACAACAACTGCGAAGAAATAATAAAAACCCGATGATAAGTGACTGATAACTGATTCCAGCTTCTACCGAATGATAGTCATGCCATTCACAACAAAAGTAGTCTCATTCCATTTCATTCAACATATTTATTACAAGCTGCGTCTTTGAATGTATCATAAAATGTACACATCAGGTAAAATATTATCAGCATCATCATCATCATCAATCCCGTAACCCGTAGTGTCATCGGATGACCTCGCAACCAGCTGTCTCCACTTCATCCTGTCGTCTGCCGCCCTTTGTATCTCTGAGAAGTCCAGACCTGTCCACTCTTTGATGTTGTCCTCCCACTTCTTCCTCTGTCTTCTTCGTCTTCTTGCTCCCCTAACGGTGCCTTCCAGGGTGGTCTTTGTCAGGCCGGATGTTCGTTAGACGTACCCATACCATCTCAGCTTCCTCTCTTTACCGTCGTCAGGAGATAAATATAATAAACGACAGCACACTTATACAGGAAGAAGGTTCTATGCTAAAAGACAAAAATACAAACATGATTCTATTTGTAAAGATACATGAACATATAGCATTTTGATAAACTGTTTTTCATGCAAGACACACGGCTGTCGCAAACGTTTATTTATTACTGTTTGAACTATCAAGATTTTAAATAATTTCTTTATCAGATTAAAACTTCGACATTCGTGTTTTGGAAAACATTGTACGAGTCGAACTGTGCCACATAACGGGTAATGCGCGACATCCTTGCGCTAGTAAGACATCAGTGGAAGGGAGACGTAACGTTGTCGCGTTGAATGAGACGTAACATAACGGGTAATGCGCGACATCCTTGCGTTAGTAAGACGTCAGTGGAAGGGAGACGTAACGTTGTCGCGTTGAATGAGACATACATTTAAGATCAATACAAGCCAATACGATACAACGTTCTCTACTGCATGTAATTATTGTTTGCTAAAATTAAAAACATCAGATACACCCAGATTGCAATAAAACGTAGTTTCTTAAATTAAGATTTCACGCTGTTCGTGGTGAAAGGAAGTCATAGTGGTGTATTGTGGAAGCATTCCGTGTTGTCTATGCACACTAACTCCACAAAAAGCACAACATGTTGAATAACACTTACATGTTGAACAGCAATTGCACTGTCAGATTTATACTAAAACTGTTGAAAATGGAAGAAAGATCGGCAGAAATTGAACAAGCCAATTTAAACACTTGTGTTTACACTTGTGACGACCAAAAATAAACATTATTAAAGTATTGCATCCATAACAGTTTAATATTATTGTTATCACATAATAAAACATTAATAATAAAAAAGTTAATATGTGTAGTAGTAATTAAACGCCGTATAATATGTTGGTGGACGTAACCAACCTCCGCTAATACACCAGGCAGTACAACCTCCGCTAATACACCAGGCAGTACAACCTCCGCTAATACACCAGGCAGCACAACCTCCGCTAATACACCAGGCAGTACAACCCCCGCTAATACACCAGGCAGTACAACCTCCGCTAATACACCAGGCAGTACATCAACAAGTATGGAGAAAGACCAGCGGCTACAATGGCTCGTCAAATAACGTTAACCCATTCTTTCTGACAAATACAGACATACAGACCTACAATAACGAAAGCCAGATTGAGCTACAAGGGTCACAATTTCAAACGATGTTACGCAATGTAGTATGTTTATGCTTAGTCATGATTGCTACATATTGTTATATTACATGCATTTAATAAATGTTATTTAAATATGGTTAAAGATTAACCCTATAATCATTTGCAACATGCGCACTAAGCACAACCTACTATTCGCTAAAAGGCATTATTTCGTTTGCTTATTTGTGTGGCAATCACATCATTGCGAAATCACTATAGCTTCGGTGTTGTGTGCACGTGATTATAATAACTGTACTTCCGAAAACGGCTAATAAAATATCGTTTGCTTATGTAAAATTACCGAATGCGATTAATGTAAGGCGAAATACAACAATGCAATAAAAGATAAACTGCTCCCTCCCGTGTGGAGCCACCTCGGCACGTCAGCGCTCCCTCCCGTGTGGAGCCACCTAGGTACGTCAGCGCTCTCTCCCGTGTGGAGCCACCTCGGTACGTCAGCGCTCCCTCCCGTGTGGAGCCACCTCGGTACGTCAGCGCTCCCTCCCGTGTGGAGCCACCTCGGTACGTCAGCGCTCCCTCCCGTGTGGAGCCACCTAGGTACGTCAGAGCTCCCTCCCGTGTGGAGCCACCTGGGTACGTCATCGCTCCCTCCCGTGTGGAGCCACCTCGGTACGTCAGCGCTCCCTCCCGTGTGGAGCCACCTCGGTACGTCAGCGCTCCCTCCCGTGTGGAGCCACCTAGGTACGTCAGCGCTCCCTCCCGTGTGGAGCCACCTGGGTACGTCATCGCTCCCTCCCGTGTGGAGCCACCTCGGTACGTCAGCGCTCCCTCCCGTGTGGAGCCACCTCGGTACGTCAGCGCTCCCTCCCGTGTGGAGCCACCTCGGTACGTCAGCGCTCCCTCCCGTGTGGAGCCACCTCGGCACGTCAGCGCTCCCTCCCGTGGGGAGCCACCTGCGCATAAAATTAGCAATATTAAAAGATTGCGGTCCAACGTAAGCAGTTGGCTTATTGAAAGTCCAAATAATTGTCATCTATGCAAAGCCCGCCCTGACCATATAATCTGTCTATTGTACTTTTAAACATATTCACACTTTATCACACGGTATTGTCGTCTGTAGAATGAGTACTTTATCATAGACGCGTCTTATTTGGTCTCCTCGTAGACAATATGGATATATATATATATATATATATATATATATATATATATATATATATATATATATATATATATATATCCTTCGCAAGATCCCTACCCCTGAGAGATTTCGAAATATGACAAATGTATGAACCAGCCCCTGGGCAAAACTGACGGACACATGAGGGAACCAACAGAAAGACAAACATAACCATCCCTGGGCAAAGCTGACGTAGACATGAGGGAACCAACAGAAAGACAAACATAACCATCCCCTGGGCAAAGCTGACGTAGACATGAGGGAACCAACAGAAAGACAAACATAACCATCCCTGGGTAAAGCTGACGGAGACATGAGGGAACCAACAGAAAGACAAACATAACCATCCCCTGGGCAAAGCTGACGTAGACATGAGGGAACCAACAGAAAGACAAACATAACCATCCCCTGGGCAAAGCTGACGGAGACATGAGGGAACCAACAGAAAGACAGACATAACCATCCCCTGGGCAAAGCTGACGGAGACATGAGGGAACCAACAGAAAGACAAACATAACCATCCCCTGGGCAAAGCTGACGTAGACATGAGGGAACCAACAGAAAGACAAACATAACCATCCCCTGGGCAAAGCTGACGTAGACATGAGGGAACCAACAGAAAGACAAACATAACCATCCCCTGGGTAAAGCTGACGGAGACATGAGGGAACCAACAGAAAGACAAACATAACCATCCCCTGGGCAAAGCTGACGTAGACATGAGGGAACCAACAGAAAGACAAACATAACCATCCCCTGGGCAAAGCTGACGGAGACATGAGGGAACCAACAGAAAGACAGACATAACCATCCCCTGGGCAAAGCTGACGGAGACATGAGGGAACCAACAGAAAGACAAACATAACCATCCCCTGGGCAAAGCTGACGTAGACATGAGGGAACCAACAGAAAGACAAACATAACCATCCCCTGGGCAAAGCTGACGAAGACATGAGGGAACCAACAGAAAGACAGACATAACCATCCCCTGGGCAAAGCTGACGGAGACATGAGGGAACCAACAGAAAGACAGACATAACCATCCCATGGGCAAAGCTGACGGAGACATAAGAGAACCAACAGAAAGACAGACATAACCATCCCTGGGCAAAGCTGACGAAGACATGAGGGAACCAACAGAAAGACAGACATAACCATCCCCTGGGCAAAGCTGACGGAGACATGAGGGAACCAACAGAAAGACAAACATAACCATCCCCTGGGCAAAGCTGACGTAGACATGAGGGAACCAACAGAAAGACAAACATAACCATCCCCTGGGCAAAGCTGACGAAGACATGAGGGAACCAACAGAAAGACAGACATAACCATCCCCTGGGCAAAGCTGACGGAGACATGAGGGAACCAACAGAAAGACAAACATAACCATCCCCTGGGCAAAGCTGACGTAGACATGAGGGAACCAACAGAAAGACAAACATAACCATCCCCTGGGCAAAGCTGACGAAGACATGAGGGAACCAACAGAAAGACAGACATAACCATCCCCTGGGCAAAGCTGACGGAGACATGAGGGAACCAACAGAAAGACAGACATAACCATCCCATGGGCAAAGTTGACGGAGACATAAGAGAACCAACAGAAAGACAGACATAACCATCCCCTGGGCAAAGCTGACGAAGACATGAGGGAACCAACAGAAAGACAGACATAACCATCCCCTGGGCAAAGCTGACGGAGACATGAGGGAACCAACAGAAAGACAAACATAACCATCCCCTGGGCAAAGCTGACGTAGACATGAGGGAACCAACAGAAAGACAAACATAACCATCCCCTGGGCAAAGCTGACGAAGACATGAGGGAACCAACAGAAAGACAGACATAACCATCCCCTGGGCAAAGCTGACGGAGACATGAGGGAACCAACAGAAAGACAAACATAACCATCCCCTGGGCAAAGCTGACGTAGACATGAGGGAACCAACAGAAAGACAAACATAACCATCCCCTGGGCAAAGCTGACGAAGACATGAGGGAACCAACAGAAAGACAGACATAACCATCCCCTGGGCAAAGCTGACGGAGACATGAGGGAACCAACAGAAAGACAAACATAACCATCCCCTGGGCAAAGCTGACGTAGACATGAGGGAACCAACAGAAAGACAAACATAACCATCCCCTGGGCAAAGCTGACGGAGACATGAGGGAACCAACAGAAAGACAAACATAACCATCCCCTGGGCAAAGCTGACGTAGACATGAGGGAACCAACAGAAAGACAAACATAACCATCCCCTGGGCAAAGCTGACGGAGACATGAGGGAACCAACAGAAAGACAGACATAACCATCCCCTGGGCAAAGCTGACGGAGACATGAGGGAACCAACAGAAAGACAAACATAACCATCCCCTGGGCAAAGCTGACGTAGACA